>JAOTQJ010193066.1:0-21200 GCA_025642045.1 Solanum sejunctum
GGTCTGTGGATACATGTGGGTGTGGGAAATCATGTTGGTATGAACTCGTTTGTATGATATGTTTGTTGGGCGGCTCTACCACAGTGGCGACCTTGTCGGCCCGCCTTTGTATATATATGAACTTATAATGATGTTTGATACTATTGGGTTCGCTGTTTGCAGGTGAGGTTAGTTGGAAAAACAGAGAAAACTCTGTCAAAATTTTGCAAAATTCCTTAGCTGTCGTGAATGGAAATTCAGTATAGTGTATGTCTGGGTGCCCTATCGGCATCAATCACGGACCCTGGGTTGGGTCGTGACACTGATGACATATCCTGTACCCTTCAAATTAAAATTTTTAACGCACATTGCACTGCACCTTCTATTTTCCCTTATCGCTTGATCCAAATATGTTCAAAAATAGAGATTAAAGAAACTTAGATCGATTCCTTTAGCGTTTAGCAGGAGTAGCAGATTCAACATGTAACACAATTTCTTTCTATGTAATCTCTGATTTTTTAAGACTGTCTGATATAATCTCCTAGTATTCTTTCAGAGTAACAAAATGCAAAGTTTAGCGTCAGCTGGAGTGCAAAAATAGGACATAATGTCAGCTATTTCAGCCTCAATCTCATATAAAATGGAAGTTGATGTGATGGAATCCTGTCGATATAAGATTAGTTGTAGTAAAATAAGTTCTAATAGTAAAAAATGTATATTGATTAGGGAACTTTACTGTCTCATTCATGCATCTTGGATTATGTTGCATTCCAGATGGATCGCCTTCTGTACTTATTGGTCCTTCAGTGGGTTCTAGTACATCATCAACTTCAGTTGGTGGATCTGTTAAAGCTTTCATCATGACTTGTGCATGCTGTAATCAAAACACATTATAGTATCCATGTTACATGATCCACAAGAATATACATGATTCATCATATATATGAATGAATCATGTATTGTTGTAGCAAAGTTATAAAACATGGTACACTTATTAACATAATATGTATGAATCATTATAGATCATGATTCATCATATATCATTGTAAAGAAATGAAGGAATTATTTATCAAATAGATTTTTTTTTTTTAAAAAAATTATTCTGCCTGAGGAACATTTGGTGTCACTTTTCCTTTGGGTGTTGAATCTTGGATGTGTCATGAACCTGCAATCATTTAATGTAAGTGAAATATGTCAAATTTTACTAAACTATGTGTATCAAATATAGTATAAAATAGAAAAATGTATACCTGAGAAGATCCTGTAACATGACCTATGTCACCGACTATCTCATCGTCAACAATATTAGGATCATTCATGGTCACATCATTAATGTGGGGTGCATTAGGTGGTTCTGATGTTTGATCATTCCTACTAGATTCATCAACATGACGTGATTGACCATACTCATCCCTTTGAATTTGAGCTGATGTGACGGCACGATGATCTACAATGTACATCCATAAATGAATTTAGGAACTATATAGAGTGTATTGTTAAAAAAGAGAAACATTCCTTAAGCAATGGGTGAATACCCTGAGTAATTACATTGAACAATGCATCATGATTTGACTCAATGTTTTCTTCTAGGCTTCTGAACTTCTGGTCAATCTTATAGAACAAAAATATAAAATTATAAAGATAATTCATGATAAAAAATATAATTCAATAAATTCATGAAGAAAAGTTAAGCAAACTTTATGTATCTCTTTACATATCTTTTGATCTCCCTTACAGTGACTATGTTCATTTTTTTCTTCGAGTCAGATGGATGTTCAGAAGGAGTGGAAGGATCAATAACCAATTTTCAAGAACTTCTTTTGACTGGTTTGTGGGTGGGGACTGCCTTCCTTGTAAAAGAATTAGTGACTTTTTCAGGAACATCTTGTATTGAAATTTCATTTTTCCTGTTAGTATTTCTTACTCTTTTTAGAGTCAGTGGAGAGAACGTACCACCAATATACTTGGACCTTCTTATCAAATGCTTCATGGGTTCAAAAGCGAAGTCCTCAAACACTGAAGGTTCTATGATTTTTGATTCACTTCTATAGGGTATTGCTCCACTATCAGGTATGTAATCAACTCCAAGCAAGTCAAATGCAGCAAGTTCATCTTGTGTAGGCACAATATTTATGCACTTATGCTTAAAAAATATAAATTATTTAATAAACACTGCATATACATGTGCATAAAATTGGTTCTTTTGTTGGTTCAATGAATCATATGACCTGCTGCCTCAACGTATTATGAATGATATGATTTGAATGATAAAAATTGCATATGTATCATGTACTCAAGATACAAAATAATCTAGGTGTATCAATAATATATAAACAATGCATGGTCAAATGCCTTATATGTATCATGTATTCAGGTTCACATATAGTCATGTTGGAGCTTCCTAAGAATTATGAATTATGAATAATGAATTTTTTATTCAAATGAATCATCTGTGTATTTATGAATCATGAACTATTTGTTCAATTAGCTGTGTATATTGATTCAAGTGAATCATCTATGTATTTATGAATCATGAATATTGATTCAATTGAATTTTATGTATTGACTGAGATAAAAAAAATATTGTGTATATGAAAAGTATGAGAATATACCTCAGTAAAATTGTTGGACAGGAAACTTTCATATTTTGTCTTCTTTGCAACCACTTTCTAATTCAAAATTCTTAGAATATTATTTTCAGTCTTGACATTAATAGCTTCCCTAACTTGTGATGTTTATACATTCAATGCATATGGCATGCAACTTAATCGTACATCTGCTTTGCTGTTGTAAATTCTTGCCAAAGACTTGTCATGGATTTGATAAGTGCAACCTGACCCCATAGAAATTGTACATAACAACCATCTTCAACCAATTTAAAATCACAGGACAGCACTAATGTGTCATCAGGTTGAGAAAAGATAAACCAGTGTAAAAAACATATGATGGCCATTTAGGTAACGTCTTCTTGGTTATCCCATCCACCCATCACAAAGCGTTGAGCTAAGCGCACTTTGTTGACACCCGAGTATGAACTAGGAAAATATTTTAATATTAACCTACTTTGGGTGTCATCGTTATATTGAAAATCATCCGGATTATTAGCGCATCTCAACCCAGTGACAATGGCAAATCCTGTAATGGAAATCTCAGAATGTTACCTTGAATGTGTCAAATATGCAGTTCATCAGTGTTATCTTGGTGCAACTCAAGCAACAATACACATTTTGTGATTTGGCCTTGTTAATTGCACTGTTGGATTTCAAGATATGGACCAAATATTATTTCTTTGAATAACTTGATCTATTTCTCTCCTAGTGATGCTTTTATATGATTTGCAAAATCATGTGTATATATAACACCAAACTATAAAGGATGAGATGGAATTTGTTTGATCTTGTATTTTAAATCCTACAAAAGAAGAAAGATATATGGAAAAATATTATACATTAAATAAAAGAGAAACAATTGAAACAACAATCAATTGACATGATTTATTGCATAGTTTGACTCAATTCCAATGAATGATTATCACAATGAATCATATATTAACATGGATCATTGTAAAGGTGTATCACCTTGTTTGATACATTTACTGTGGCAACAACATACAACAATCATAAAAAGATGTTCCAAAGTAGTGAATGTAATCAACATACACAAGATCAAGTTTTATGTTCCGATGAATCATAAATTACTACACACAATGAATCATAATATTTTTCTAAAAACAAACAATTTAATAAATGACTAATCCAACCAACACATACCTAATAAATTACCATCATCAAACCTTATGTCTCACAAGAAATGAACCAACTAACATGATTCATTAAAAATGTATCACTTTGTTAGATACATGTAATGAATCAACAAACATATAACAGTCAAAAATCAATCCTAGTGAATTATTAAATACTAAACAGGATGAGTCATTATATTTTTAAATAATAAACCAATCTAATGAATCACTATGCCCAAGCAATATTCATGAATCAAGAAGCCAGATACAAACTCAGAGTAATGAACTAAAGTAAAATGATTCACTGTATTTACTCGATTTGGTATTATAAATTAAAAAAATAAAAGATACACGCTACCCATATAATTCACTGTATTTTTCGTAATAATCAATTTAGAATTGTTGTTGTCTCCAATGTCTGAAAAAACTAACCCCAGGCAAAGATGGTCAATTAATTACTTCATCTTTTTTCTTCGGCTTTTTGGGGATTTTGTGATCTAAGGTTCTTGAAGTTGGACCTTTGTACTTTTTCAACGTGATTTCTCCTTTTCTCTTCATGGCCATAAGATTATGAGTCTGTTTAGATATATTTTCGTGAAAATTTCATCATCAGATTCATACACATAGGCTCCAATAGCTTATTCTTCATCTAATTAAGTGAGCCCAATGCTAAACGATGGAGGATCCATACTTATAAAGTATGTAAAAGTTGAAGAAAAAATTGGCAATGAACATCACAAGAAAACCATATGAAACTGAAAGGAAGAAGATAGTTATCCTACCTTTTGATTTTAAAATTTGAAATTGATAGATAGAGGGGAATGTGCCGCTTGAATTGGAGAGAAGTTAGACATAAAATCTGTTCGGAGAGAAGTTGGAGATAAAATTAGTTTGGCTTGATTCTCGCCGAATAAAAAGAGTTTGTGAGAAAAGGGATGAGTGTAACAGACCTTTGGAGGGAAAGTAGCGAAAAATAAATTTTAACAACTTCTAAAAAGGTAAGGAATATTTGAAAATATTTTAACATAAAATGGGATTTCTGTAATTTTTCCTTAATTAAAAGCCCAAATTCATTTATTTGGCCTACAAAAACCCACTTCATTGGGCCCAATATACCTTCATCTAAGAGGCCCACTTGACACTACATATCAAATGACAAGGCACGCAAAGTCAAATAAAGAAATTAATAGGATAATGCCATGTGTCAAGATGACAAGGCCATTTCATTAAATCCCAATATATCATGTCACTTAAGTTTGATTGGCCGGGAGATATTCTGATTCTATCATGACTCCTCTATTCTACAATTATATATAGGAGTCTTCATAATTCAGAATACACATCAAGAATTCTAACTAAAAGTTAGAGAAAGCTTGTGGATCAAACACTGCAAATTTCTCTAAGAAGTTCAAGAATTCAAACATTCAAGTTCAAGAACAAGCTTACAAGCTCTTGAAATCAAGAACAAGCTCAACAACAAATTCAACCTCAAGCTCAAGAACAAGATCAAAATCAAGATTCAAGATCAAGGTCTGTTCGTCCCCAGAATATACAAGTGTAAGTGGTCTCACAAGTAATATAGTGACCCTAATTAAAGAGTCGGGTTGTCGAGCCTAAAAGATTTGAATGCAATCAGTAACCAATCTCAGTTATCATGTTTATGGTGTTTTTGGTAACCAAATTTATGAATATAAGTGAAATAATTGTGAAGAAGAAATTTCTACTAAAGTGATCTGAATTTTACTGACAAGATATCAAACAATGGGCAATTCTAGGGTTGTAACCTTTACGATTCTGTTTAGTCTTAACAATGTCTATCTATGTCTGGGTTACTGATTATTAATTCACGGGGGTTTAAATTACCTGAACAGGGTTGAACGCCTCTGCTGACCTACCGTTATTGACTGCCGAACTACATCATTGAGTGAGGATAGACAGACCAATAAAAATACGTTAAAGTTATCTTCCAATATTATAAACAGAGTGAGATGTAAGAGCAGTTGTCATGGGTCTCCCTTATACAAATCAACCTAGTTTCCTAGTCGAACAAGCTCCCCATACAACTGTGTTCTATTTACTCCGACATCTCTCAAATATAGAGTGAACAACTAATGTACTCCTTAGTTGGCCAGACTCAAAAGTATAAGTAAAAATAGCATATGAATAATTAAAAGAACCCATCCACAGATGTTTTAAGTTAAGAACTACACATTGTTTGTGGCTGCAACCCAAAAATATAGAGACTTAGCCACTCATGATCGTGAAATACACCATGAATGATATGGAAAAAATAAAAACCCAAAGAATAAAGATTAAACTAGCCAAAATACTCTGAGAAAAGGGTTCTCCGTCATCCCTACTAAGTTTCTTGAATAAAAACAAAATGTAAACCTAAAGTCTATGATAGAATAATAATAAAAATCCCGTAACTTGACTTTTCTGCATCGTGTCCCCAGGTCCACGACGCGAACGCCTTGTATTTACAGAGTTTTCTCTAAATTTGCTAACTGGGCACTTTTGCATAACTCTGCGATGTAGACCTTGCACACTTTTTAGCTTTGTGCTGGGCTATGTTCTTCCTCTAAATTCGGGTTTAACTTTGGATTTTTCCAATTAAAGTAAAATCCTAAATAAACACAACCAACTGGCACACTCGGCCTTGTATTAGCAAAATAAGAGAAAAATACACTAAAACACCTAGACTCTATAATCTTACCATCTAACTCAGAGCTTTGTCCATCCTCGGGCAAATCAAGACACATGCGTGAGACTCCAAATAGTAATACATACAATGGACATCATGTGGCCAAATTCTATGAACCATGATGATAGCTTTCAGTGCCCTTGGTAGAATCTACTCGATCCTAGTACTAATGAATACATGTAGACTCATGCAAGATGTTTAACAGTTCGTCTAATTACTGACCTTGGATGATTGTGTGCCCTCACCAAGAAGAATTATCCATGCACTCCACTAAAAGAAACCTAAACAAAAGATTAAAAATGGGTAAACAAACAACTCTCGCTTTCCGAATATATGTCTCATATTGCTCCTAAATTCCATAGGCTTTCCCTTAATGTAAAGCATAGAAACAGCTAAAATTGTCCTTAGAGGATCTCGTAGGTCTTTGTTTGGTTGTAATGTAGGTTGCGGGCAGGTGAGATACTTTTATGCTATGGATGACATGACTCAATTCCCAAGCGCTCATAGCATACACTTCACTTCCTTTCGTCCCTTTCATTCCTCCCTAATTCAACAACCCTTGTTAACACTTCATTAAGCCATGCTATATATACTCAAATTTATTTACATACAATCAAAAGACAATACTAACTACGAATAAATAGACACCCTAGAAAGATAATAAACTTAATTTTTTCAAGAACCAGTGTGCATCCACGATGGATCCGCGACGCAGAGGCATCCCAAATCAAAACTGTATGACTGGCTGCAACTTCACTTTTTTGGGGGGCCAAAACATTGTGCATCCAAGTTTTCTCCACGATGCAGAGATAACGCGGACCAATACTATTTGGTCGACACTATTTATTTATTTATCTAAAACTCTACTACTGCCCAGACCTCGGGTGTCTATTCAAGTTCCCTCTCCTCTAGTTCAACTTGCTAACACGCTAGGGAATTAGAACCAAACATGGATAATTGACCAAAGAAAAGGGATTGACTTGAATTATGGTTAATTAAAGAATAGGCTAAGGCTCAAAATGGCTAACTAAGGGTATTTTAATTAGGGGAGTATAATAATGTTACAAAATTGGGATACCAACGAAATGCCTAGATCCTATCCTCTAATTTAAATTTCTACCAAGTACACTCTACATAGCGGGCAAGTTCTAGAACCTATTGTAATAGAGGCTCACAATATGCTCACTCACTCATGGTACACTTTCATCACGAAGTCGTCACTAGAGTCACTACTATGGCATTCACATAAATTCAATTAATTAAGCATATATACACTTGTGACTTACAAGGATCAATCATCTACTCCTAAACTCAGTTCAAGTGTTTATGCTTGATGCTCATTTGTACACTATCCTACTCTAAATGAACTTGATTCGACAAATGTCCTTAGGATGGTCATCATCCATCCATCATAGGGCCCCCATCACTCGACTATGCCTACTCTTACTATTTGCAACATATAAGTAACTACTACTAAATAAGTGCATCTATATCATATTACCAACCAAGAATCCATGCATAACATTCCTGTCATGAATGCATATGTGAGACATACTCGATCCCTTGTCACTTTTGTGAAATGTTATCCCAGGAGGAATGAGTGCATCACCAGCTTAACTTAGACCCGGGCCTCCTTTGACGTGTGAGCAAACGAGAATGAAAGATGATAGCCCCTTTCCGCACGTCGGACCTACTTAGTTGTAGAGGTTGTCCTGACAAGTGTGTGTCTGATTTCTCGGTATGGTAGGCGAAGTCATAGCTCATTGAAGACACCTACAGAGACCTCTTCAGGGGTGCCAAGGACCTTATTAATAATAAGAGCAAAGAAGTTTACCTCCAATCCTTGAATGATTATTGATTGAGACCACGGATCCTTGCTCATGTTGGTATAGAATTCCCGCATCAAGCTTAGGTTATAAGGTTGGGGGTTTTGAAATAAGAACCCCAACCATAGCTTATTACACATATTTACAATCTGCGTGAATTCATCCTTCAACGAGTCCACGTCGATCAGGATGTACGGGTAATACTTTATCTCATTATGAGACTGGTACTACAACCTTCCCTCCTTGTTGACTGCTTTTGCCCAGAATTGGACCTGCTATTCTCTTCTAGCATCGCGGGGCACTTGTAGAACATATTGGGACCGCTTTCTTATGTTTGAAGCCCCTGCTTTGCTAGATTAATCGGCACGATGGGGACGTGAAGACATGATACCTGCAACAAAATGTGTCCACAATCAATAACCAGGCAACACTTTCCACGACCCCATACTTAGACTCAAGCCTGTATGGTGGGGGTACTCAAACTTCCCCAAGTCATATAGCTATGATTCCACAATTCACACAAACGTCCCCCTATTTCAAGGCCTCATAATCATGTCAACACTCATAATAGCCAATCTCATAAAGCATATAACCAATTCATTAGCAATTACAACCATGCTTTTCGATAATTAGTGGTTCCACCACTATATCATAGTACTTTTTAGCACAAATCGACCCCTCAAAATAGTGCATTCACCCCACACTTGAACTTTTGCATAGTAGATTGTTTAGCCCAAGTCAACCCCCAAAAATCACATTCAACCCCACACTTAAAACTTGCAATTCCTAGTGTAAAACATCAAATATTTCCCCATAACAAGAACAAAATCATAAGATACCCCATTATCCTCAATATCTCCCACAAATTCAACTTAGGGTTTCCACCCTTTACAAATAAGCACAAGTCTTCTATATACGAACAAATTAATCATAAATAAAGCACACCCAACTAGTATTAACTAAGAATCATTAAGAAACCAAGCAACCCACTTCGAATTTCAGCCCAAATCACGAAGGATTCGCAGTCCATGGAATAGCAAAATCACATAAAATTGAAGTGAGAAACCATACCTTGTAGGAAAAGTATACCCTATGTAATGAGGATCTTGTAAACTTGAAGTACAACACAGAGTGCTTTGGATTTTATGTGAAAGAGGGAAAAAGAAGAAATAGAGAAAAATGGAGAATAAAGGGAATGAGGTTGGGGAAGGTACGAAAAATGGGGAAAAATTTTCGTTGGGGGTATTTAAAGTGAGGTGGGCCCACATAGGATCCGGTGAAATTAACACAGGTCCACGTTCCCTCCTCATTGTAGAGAGAACACATATTTTAACTTATAAACATATTTCATATACATGCAGAAATAGCAAGCATCCACGATGCATCCACGTTGCGGTGCCGTCACGGATGCTCGCTGCTTTGAGCATCATAAAAACTTGTTTTTCTACTCTAAACTTCATAAAATCCCCGAAACACCTGACTATGCTTCAAAATAATAAAACTAGTGGATTATACAGAAAAAATTACAAAAATATAAGCAACGGTTTATTGGAAAATGAGGATGGAAAATTTTGCACAAAAATGTACAGGGTCGCGATCCGGCGGCAACGCAGACCTGTACTTGTGCAAATTTTCACATTTTCAGTATGAGACAAGATTTTCTAATTTTTTCTTCTTTATTTTTTATGTTTTATAAATAAAGAAAAATAAACTATTGTTACCTCACCATAGGTTACCTCCCATGCAGTGCCTAATTCAACGTTGTGGCATGATACATCATCATCTCATTCATCATTGGCCAACTCAATGGTCTCTTCCACCTAATTCGTGTACTCACCGTAGTAGTGTTTGACATGTTGATCATTCACCAAAAACATTTTATTTGTGGTCACATCTTTCAACTCCACTGCACCATGGGGTGTAACCCCTACCACCACGTATGGTCCACTCCATTAGGATCTCAACTTTCTTGGAAATAATTTTAGACGAGAGCTAAAGAGCAATACATGTTGCCCAACTCAAAGTTTTGCTTGATGATATGTTAATCATGCTATTTCTTGGTTCCCTCCTTGTAGAGCTTAGTATTTTTATAGGCCTAGAGCTAGAACTCGTCCAACTCCTCCAATTGCTCTAATCTCTTCCTGCCGGTGAGCTCTGGTATTGGGGTTTTGTTCATAGTCCGGTACGACCACAAAGCTTCATCTAGCTTAATCGTCCAATCTTTTTGGATGGTGTTCACTGTCTTCTGCAATATTTGCTTGACCTCACGATTTGACACTTCCACTTGTCCACTAGTTTACGGGTGGTACACCATAGCCACTTTGTGCCTGATCCCATATTTCGAGAGTAGATTCTTCATGGTTTGGTTGAGAAAATGGGTACCTCCATCACTAATGATGGCTCTTGGAGTATCAAACCGAGTAAAGATGTTCTTTTTGAGAAACTTATTCACTATCTTAGCATCATTTGTAGGAAGGGTTGCTGCTTCTACCCATTTAGAAATGTAATCAATAATTACTAGGATATATTGACAGCTGAATGATTGTGGAATGGCCCCATGAAATCTATGCACCAAACATCAAAGATCTCCACTTCCAAAAAGTTATTTAGAGGCATCTCATGCCTTCGGATATGGCTCTAGTCTTCTGGCAAGCATCATAAGCCCTAGAGAATTGAATGGCATCTTTGAACAGAGTGGACCAGAAGAACCCTAATTGCAATACCTTGTGTGCTGTCCTGTCACCAACATGATGACCCTCATACGAACAGGCATGACATCTCTCAAGAACCTGGTTCATCTCTGCCTCCGAAATACATCCCCTCACCATGGGGTCAGCCCCTTGTTTGAAAAGGTAAGGCTCATCCCAGATGCCTTCACATCATGAGCCAACCTCTTTTTCTGCTAGTATGTGTCATCAAGAGAGAATACACTGCTTACCAAGTAGTTCACTATATCAGCTTACCACAACAATTACTAGCAGCTGCTCATCAGGAAACTCTTCTTTGATTTGCAATTACTGACCTATGTGAGCATCAGTTTCTAGCCGGGACAGGTGATCCACAACCTGGTTCTCACTCCCTTTATGATCCTTGATCTCAATATTAAACTCTTGGAGCAGTAGGATCCATCTGATTAGTCGTGACTTTGTATCCTTCTTATTGAACAAGTATTTTACGGCCACGTGGTCTGTGAACACCACAACTTAGGTTCCTACTAAATACACTCTACATTTTTCAAATGCATACACTAATGCCAACATCTCTATTTTAGTAGCCGTATACTTGCTCTATGCTGCATCCAGAGTCTTGCTAGCATAGTATATAAAATGGAAAACTCTTCCTTGCACTGCCCAAGTACGACACTCACTGCTATATCACTTGCGTTATACATTAGCTCGAAGGGGAGCCCCCAGTTAGGTGCTACCAAGATAGGAGTCTCCAACAACTTCATCTTCAATAATTTAGATGCTTGCAAACAATAATCATCAAAGTTTAATATTACGTCTTTCTCCAGCAGGGCACAAAGAAGCTTCACAATCTTCGAGAAGTCCTTAATGAGTCTGTGGTAGATACTCGCGTGTTTCAAAAAACTCCGAACTCCTTTGACTGAAACCGATGGGGGTGATTTATCAATCACCTCGATCTTCACTCTATATACCTCCACCCCTTCTTTGATACTTTGTGGCCTAAGACTATCCCCTTCTTATCTAGGAAGTGACATTTCTCCTAGTTAAGGACAAGGTTAGTCTCTTTGCACCTTGCTAGGACTCTATCTAGATTCTATAGGTAGCTCTCAAAAGATTCATCAAACATAGCGAAATCATCCATGAATACCTCCACAAAGTCCTCTTCCATGTCATGGAAGATAACCATTATGTACCTTTGGAAAGTGGCTGATGCATTGTATAAACCAAAGGGTATGCGTTTGAATGTATACATCACATATGGACATGTAAAAAGGTTGTATTTTCTTGGTCTTCATGTGCAATGTTTATCTGGTTGTATGTCGAGTACCCATCTAGGAAGCAAAAGTGCTCCTACTCAGTAATTTTATCTAATATCTGATTAATAAAAGGCATCGGGTAGTGGTCTTTTCTGGTGGCATCATTTAATCTTCTATAATCCATGCAGATACGCCACCCCATTATCGTTCTAGTTGTGATAAACTCATTCTTTTCATTGGTGACTACCATTATCCCACCTTTCTTAGGCACACATTGTACAAGGCTCACCCATTTGCTATTTGAGATAGGGAAGATGATCCCTGCATCCAACTACTTGATGATCTCTTTCTTCACTACTTTTGTCATGATTGGATTCAGACTTTTCTACAGTTGGGCCACTAGCTTGTGACTTCCTCCATAAATATTCTGTGCATGCATAGTGATGGGCTAATGCTATGGAGTTTTGACATCTGCCAACCCATTGCACTCTTCCTTTTGTTCAACACCGCAATAATAGCTTTTATCTAGGCTGCACTCAATAAGATAGACAAGATTATAGGAAATGAATTATTTTCACCAAGGAATTCATACTTGAGATATGATGGTAACTACTTCAACTCCAACTGAGGGTTTGGGTGGTGGTCCCAACACCATATCTAATAGTACAGCCATTTTCTTTAGCATACTCACATTGTGAGTATTTAACACACTCTCAATTTCTCAGGCCTCAGTGTCATCCACTAGCCCTTGATTCAACAACACCCTGGCTAGTAGATCTGCTATATCAACCTGGCTCATAACAACTGCAACGTCTATTACTGTGGTGGCTGTTAGATCTTCATACGTAGTCAATAGTTTCATCGCTTTTTACACATCAAATACTTTCACTTTATCATGGGCTCTCATGGTTAGCCTCCCTGCTGCAACATCAATCAATGCCCCTCCCGTAGCCAAGAATGGGCACCCGAGTATGAATAAGACCTTAGGGTCCGACTGAAAATCTTGAATGACAAAGTCCATAGGGAAAATGAGAGATACCACTTGGACTAGAACAAACTCAATAACTCTATTTGGCCTTGCCACGGAATGATATGCCAATTGTAACACAATGGTGGTAGGCTTTGGCCTTCTGAGCCCCAACTTCAAGAACAACAAGTTGGGCATGAGGTTTATGCTGGTTCCCAAATCACATAAGCCCCTTGTATTTCGACAACTCCTGATGGTTACTTGCACAGTAAAGCTCCCCGGATCCTTTAACTTTGCTGGAAAGTGTGATCTATTCAGAATTTTAGAGCTACAAGCCTCTATAAGTGCCATTGTCTCGTAGTTAGCCTACTTGATTTTGTTAGCAACAATGTATTTGACATATTTGTCATACTTTGGGATTTTCTACAAAATATCAATGAAAGGTAAGTTCATTTGTACCTGCTTTAGAAGCCCGATGACCTTCTAGAAGAAGTCCTCCTCCTTCTTCTTTTTCAACTTTTATGGTAATGGAGGAGGAGGTTTTGACAATGGAGTTTCCTCATCAATGCTTGGGCTAGGATTGCCAGCCTCATTATTCTGTACAGTATTTTGGTCATCCCCATTCTTATTTTTAGGGACTATTTCAGTCAAGGGCCTTCAACTCTTGGTGCTGACTGCATTTATTTGCTTCGCATTGGGATCAGTGTTACCTGGTAGGCCCCTATGAGGCCTGGAATTTATTGAGCTGGCCAATTGTCCTAACTACTTTTCCAAGTTCTGGAGATCCTGTTTGTTCCTCTGAATCTCCACTTCCTGCATATTATGGTTTGCTAAGATTTGTATCAACACCTCATTATCTATCATAGTATTTTGATTGGCCTGCCTTGCAGGCTGCTGGACCGGCTAATTCTGGTAAGCATTTCCACCTTATGGTCTCTGCTGAGGTGGCCTATGACTCTTCTGATTAATCCCCCCCATGAGAAATTTGGGTGGTTCCTCCAATTCGGGTTATATGTTTTCTCACATCCTTGATAGCCCCCTCTGTTACCATTTCCCACAAAGTTTATAGCTTCTAGATTAGCCTTGCAGGATTTACCAGTGTAGTCGCCTCCCCCATAAATATCACACCGACTCGATTGTTGTTGTTGTACCATATTGACAGGGGCGGGTTGCTAACCTACCAATGCCTATACTTGCTGCTTCAGACCCAAAGCCAAGTTGTTAAAGTTTATGGTCATCATGTTTTGCATAGCCGCCATTTGACCCTACAAGCTTGTTATTGCATTAATCTCTAATAGACACAACCTACTTTTGGACCATCTATTCTAAAATAGGTTTCCTTGAGCAAGTCTGTTAAGAAGAGCATACAGTTCATCGTATGTCTTCTCCAATGCTTATCCTCCTGCAGCTGAATCAAGGAGAATCTTGTTATTGGGTTCCAATCCTTTAATGAAAGTATGGACCATACCTCGTTAGCTTGGTAATTATGGGGACAATTTAGCAGAAGAGTTTTGAACCTGTCCCACGCTTGATATAGATTCTCCCTAACCGCTGCTTAAAGGTCAGGATCTCACTTCTGAGTTTGGCGGTCTTGCTTGATGAGAAGAATCGAGTGAGACATTTATTGGCAAGATCATCCCAAGATAGAGTTTGGTAGCTCAATTTACAACCACCTTTGGGCTTTTCCCAACAATGACAAGGGGAACAGACTTATCCTCACATAGTCATGGTTCACCCCAGTAGGAATGAAGGTATCACCAATCCTTAGAAATTGTATTGATGAACCTGTGGATCTTCATGTGGTAGCCTAGTGAAATGTCTAGTAGAGTGTAGCAGCTGGACCATGTTCTATTTCAGTTCCCATCAACCATCGGGCTCAGGTTTAAAAAAAAATTCATAACATTGGTGGTTCCCGAGATTGCCACATCCCTCACTGGCCTCGGTGCCAGTAGTGCGATTGCTGGTGCTAGCAGTGTAGGTGCATTATCGTCTGCCATGTCCTCTCCAATAGGAGAAACTTCTTCCTTATTACCCTTTTGATCCTCCTATTCGATTAGTTCAATTGGCGGTGTTTGGAACAAAACCCCTGCTCTCCTCTTTGATTGACGAAAATAGGAGTCTTGATTTTCTAGCTTATCTATCAGTTACATGCAAAACAATAGCACTAAGATCAAATGTGGTGAACACCACACAACAAGAAAACTTAGATAATCAACTAATTTGTTTCAAATCCCCAACAACGACACTAAAAACTTGTTGCTCTCGAGCACACTCAAGTGTACATGATCTCACAAGTAATATAGTGACCCTAATTAGTCAGGTTGTTGAACCCAAGCTTGAATGAAATCAGTAACCAATCTTAGTTATCATGTTTATGGTACTTTTGGTAACAATATTTATGAATATAAGTGAAATAGTTGTGAAGAATAAATTTCTATAAATTGATCTGAATTTTACTAACAAGATATCAATTAATGGGCAATTCCAGGGTTTTAACTTTTATGACTCTGTTTAGTCTTAACAATGTCTATCTATGTCTGGGTTCCTGATTATTGATTCATGGGGTTTAAGTTACCTGAACAGGGTTAACGCCTCTACTAGCCTACTGTTATTGACTGCCTAACTATATCATTGAGCGGGGATAGACAGACTAATAAAAATACTTTAAAGTATTATGAACCGAGTGAGGTGTAAAGATAGTTTTCATGAGTCTCCTTTACACGAATCAACCTTATTTCCTAGTCGAACATGCTCCCTATACTACTGCATTCTATCTACTCCAACATTTCTCAAATCTAGAGTGAACAACTAATGTACTCCCTAGTTGGCCAGACTTAGAAGTATAGGTAAAAATAGTATTGGAATAATCAAAAGAACCCATTCATAGATGTTTAAAGTTAAAACCTATACATTGTCTATGGCTGACCCGAGAATATAGAGAGTTAGCCACTCATAATCGTGAAATACACCATGAATGATATGGAAAACATAAAAACCTAAAGAACAAAGATTAAACTAACCAAAATACACTAAGAAAAGGGTTCTCCATAGTCCCTACTAAGTTTATTACATAAAAACAGAATGTAAATCTAAAGTCTATGATAAAATAATAATAAAAATCCCATAACTTGACTTTTCTGCATCGTGTCCTCTGGTCCACGACACAGACTCCTTGTATTTACTGAGTTTTTACTTAATTTGTTGCCTAGGTACTTTTGCACATCTTTTGCACAGGTCCACAACGTGGACCTTGAACACTTTTCAACTATGCACCTTTTTCTACATTTTTCAGCTTCCACAACTTTGTCGCAAGTCTGCCATGTGGACTTTGGTCTTCTTGCTGCTTTTACTAACTTTCATCTTTCAAATGTTGGGCTTTGTTCTTCCTCTGAATTCAGGTTTAGCCCCGGACTTTCCCAATTAAAGCAAAATGCTGCAAAAACACAACCAACTGGCACACTTAACCCTGTGTTAGAAAAATAAGAGACAAATAAAATAAAACACCTAGACTCTATGAATTTACCCTCTAACTTGCCTCTATTTATGGAAATTATTGGCTAATTAGGTGTCTGGAAACAATCGCTTTATGTTTTTAAACATAGGGGTTAGGCTGCGTATATCCGACCCCCTCACTCCGCAATGAGCGGGAGCCTTTGGAGGCACTGGAGTATGTTGTTGTTGTTGTATTGGCTAATTAGGTGTATAAATATGCCTAAAATCATGGTTCAAATCATGATTCAAGATCAAGCTTAAGATCCTTTGAAGTTACATTTGAAAAGGCGAATCAGTAGATTCGTAAAGATTATAAAACTCACATATTAAAATCAAATACTACAAATTATTGCGATATTTTCATTCTTGATTATTATTTTCTCAACGTTAATTTTACTGTCTATAAATTTTGGCACGCCTAATGGGACAATCTCTATATCTCATCTAAATTTTTTTAAGAATCAAAGAACATTGAAATTGCTTCCTAGAAGATCTCCCAATCAACGTCCTCTAAGGCTGCTGATTCCAAGTTCTTTGTAGAAGTAAAAGGAATCCTGGGTATCACTTTTGGAAACGTTGGATCTTTTTTGAGAAGAAAAGCTACTATAGTGGGACAATAAACACTATGAGTATCATCCACACCAACTCTTGTTTTTGGATCTTTAACCACAAAGAAAGCGAGGTCGTCTACAAATGCTTCTGAATGATGAAACAGTATTGCTGAGAAGATCATACAGACTTTAGCTCTACTTGAGGTCTTTTATTCCAAGAACCCTACTGCAAAGAAAGCCTAGGACTCATTCAATAAATCTTCTATATACGCATCGCATAATATGAGCCCTCTGAAGATCAACTTCCACAATAATCCATGCTACTCTTCGAATACCTCCAATAGTCATGCAAGTGATGACAAATAATGCTTCATCCATGGAGGAGAAACTTTCAAATCTAGTAAAGATGATTGAAGGATTGACCAAGCATGTGTAACATCAAGAGTCTCGCATTGATAAGTTGATGGACAGGATAGACGGCTTACTAAATGGGAATCTAGCCATGCACCTAGGAAGGGTATTGAGATTTAAGAAACTGAAATCCTGTGAAGCAAGCACCAACTATCAAGTAGTTGCCAATTTCTACCAAAGGAATGATCCCACTTGATGTCTCCACGAGGTCATCCCATATGTATGCCAAGTCTTATACTAAATTGCAAGGATTGATAGCCTCAAAATGCTTACCGATTATCAACCCCCTAAATTTCAACAGTTCGAAGGGAAAAGAAATCCAAAGCACCACAAAGAAATTGCAAGGATTGATAGCCTCAAAATGCTTACCGATTATCAACCCCCTAAATTTCAACAGTTCGAAGGGAAAAGAAATCCAAAGCACCACGTTGCACACTTTGTGGAGACATGTAATAATGCTAGGACATATGGAGACTATCTCATTAAACAATTCATTCACTCCTTGAAAGAAAATGCCTTTGACTGGTACACAGATCTTGAGCCTCATTCCTTTGACAGTTTAGAGAAACTGGAGCATGAGTTTCTTAATAGCTTCTATAGCACAAGGCGCACATTGAGCATGGTAGAACTTACAAATGCTCGCCAAAGAAAGGATAAACCTATGATCAACTTCATAGATCGATGGAGGAATGCGCACCTTAATTTCAAAGACAGACTTAGTGAAGCTTCTGCTATAGAAATTTGTATCTAAGGGATACATTGTGGGATTTTCGCAACAAATTTTAATTTGATGAAATAAATTATAATCACAAATAAAATATGAAGAATATGATTTTATTGATAAGAATATGGGTACAAATCTGTCTTTCCCTTGATTCTTCTCTTGTAAAATTTCTCCATGATTTAAGGGTTGTTACTGGCATATTTGTCGAACGTAGATGATTTAGACTTGATTTCCATAAAAGGATTTGTATGGATCTTCTTTAAGCATTTGATTATCAATAAGATTTTAGCATATTTTGATCTCTTTATGAATACCCAGAATTTATGGGATATTTGAGATGCCTTTTTAAGAGAATATAATACCCTTTATATAGCCATGAATTAGGGTTTAGGTAGAGTGTCCTATAAGAAATCCTAATTAAAATAGGACTCATCTTGTAGAATCCTACAAAATTTTGATATCTACAAATTCTCCCAGCTTCAAGGCTTGTTAAAGTGTAAACTTGATGAAACTCTAAGACAAGGCTTGAAGTATATCCGCTTTGCAGCTTTAGATTTGCAGATTTACAGATTTGATTTATGAGAGAAAGGATAAGGGCAGATTTGGTCACACTGGGCATCTAGTTTATTTGCAACAAATTTTAATGTGATGAAAACATAAGTTATAATCACAAATAAAATATGAAGAAATATGATTTTATTGATAATCATATAAATACAAATCTGTCTCTTCCTTGATTCTTCTCTCAAAAAATTTCTCTATGATTCGAGGGCTGTTAATGGCATATTTATCGAATGTAGGATGATTTAGACTTGATTTTCATAAAAGTATATGTGTGGATCTTTTTGAAGTATTTGATTATCAAGAAGATTCTAGCATATTTTGATCTGTTTATGCATACCCAGAATTTATGGGATATTTGAGATGTCTTTTCAAGGAAATATAGTACCCTTATATATAGGCATGAATTAGGGTTTAGGTAGAGTGGCCTCCAAGAAACTCTAATTGAAAAAGGACTCATCTTGTAGAGTCCTACAAAATTTTGATATCTACATGGGATTCTGTATGTCCTACAAGAGATCAAACCTAAGTCCTTTGAAGATGTAGTGACTTGTGCTCATGATATGGAGTTGAGCATGTCTTCTATTGAAAAGTATGGCATACTTGTTCACGATCCTTGCAAAGGAAAGGACAAAAAGAAACCCAAGAAATGGAGCATATTTGTGACCAAGAATGACAACAAAGAATCCATGAATTTTAATATGTCGCCTGAGAAGTTTACTACATAGAAGAGTAGAAAATAAAGTGTAAAAATGACTTTTCAACAGCGTCCAAACCGAAAGACAACCTTGAGAGAGATGCAGGAAAAGGAATACCCTTTTCTAGATTATGATATTCTTGAAATTTTTGAGGAATTAGTTTAGCTAAAGCTCATTGAGTTGCCAGAGATGAATGACCCGATGAAGCTGGGAAGACTGATGACCCAAATTATTGCAAGTATCATAGACTCGTAACTCACCCTTTGGAAAGTGTTTTGTCTTCAAGTACAAGGTTATGCAATTAGTTAATGAAAAGAAGATTGTCCTTGATGATGGAAAGGCAAGCTTTAATCATATCTTTATCATGTTTGGCTTGCTTGAACCATTCCAAATATATACACCTGAAGAAGAAAGGGTCGTCAAAGCAAGATAATTCCCGAATCGATACAGATGATGATAAATGTTAGATTCTCGTGACTCGACAAAAACAAACAAGATAAATCTACAAAAAGAATCACTTGAACAACTAATCAGACAGAGAATAGTAAAGAGATCAAAGAAGTAGAAATCGATCAGGCATCCAAAAGGGCCAAAGGTGGAAATGCATTGCCACCAGAAATCACGATGTCCTGTGACTTTAGGGGAATTCTTACCAAGTTGGTTTTGTGTGTATGCCACTCAAGATAATATTAAGGCATCATGTTTCAGTGCTGACCAGGGAGAAACAACGAATGTAACTTAATTGAAGGTGATGCAATGGGTGAAATTCCATCAAAAGCATCTCGATCATCATCTAAAAGTCTGTGGAAGTTCCTTTTCAAGAAGTACATGTATGTGACACAAAGATTACATTTATAAATAATGATCTTCTATTTGGAGAAACTCTACATAATCATCCTTTATTTATGGTGGGTCATATGCTAGTTAAGAAGATAAATAGAATTTTGATAGACGAAGGATCTGAGGTCAACATTCTACCCATCCTCACATTGAAAGAGCTTGGCATCATGATTGAAGGGCTTAACAAAACCCATCTATTGATACAAAGGTTCAGTTAAGGGGGATAGAGGTTTATAGGCTCGATTAAGCAAGAAATTCATGTGAACAGTTTGTGATCAAGTGCATGGATGCACGTGATTGATGCAAAAGCTTAATATAATATATTGCTTGGAAGGCCTTTGGTGCATGAGAACAAAATTTTTTCATCTTCTTATTATCAATGTCTGAAGTACCTTGAAGATGGAATTGAAAGGAAAATAGTTGCCGATAATAATCCTTTCATTGAAGTGAGTCATGTTTTGCCAATGCGAAGTTCTATTTGAAAAGTTATGTTACGAAAGGGGTAAAGATTGAAGGTGTCAAACCAACTAAGTCTGATAAGCTTAAAGGTAAAATAACCAATGCGGCAATTAAATGGGCCAAAGTTGATATTGGGGAGCCTAGTACTTGTCATGCCCCAAGTCCCGATAGGGCGGACTAGCACCCACTGCCGATGAGGCTCGGGAAAACCAACCTGTAACTATGATCTTTATATACATATCATAAGGGATTTCTACCTTTAACATACTTTAAAGTAGATAGACAGTGATAGCAAGCCAAAAG
>JAOTQJ010193096.1:0-21194 GCA_025642045.1 Solanum sejunctum
ATCCTCCAAATGACCTGGTACGGACCAATGTATCTCGGACTCAGCTTCCCTCTCTTACCGAATCTCATCACGCCCTTCATAGGTGATATTTTCAAAAATACCCAATCTCCAACTTGGAATTCCAACGGGCGACATTGATTATCGGCATAGGACTTTTGCTGACTCTGAGCTGCTAGCAACTGCTCTCGGATTAATTTCACCTTATCCACCTCTTACTGAATTATGTCTGGTCCAATCAATTCTTTTTAACCAACATCGAACCATCCGATCGGCGATCGACACTTCCTACCATACAATGCTTCATACAGTGCCATCTGAATACTGAAATGATATCTGTTATTATATTCAAATTCGATCAATGGTAAGTGGTCATCCTAGCTACCACTTGTTTGTATTACTTAAATATGTTATCACTCTTGACCCATATAGTTAGTATAATATAGATTTTTGGGTTTGGGCACTTCTAGTTAGAAATGAATGATTTCCGTGACATTAACTTTTTGTTATATTTCTGATAAAAATAAAAAAATAAATCATTTATTTATTTTTCAAGCTACTTAAAGGAATGTTTTTTTCAAAACATTAGCATTACTCCCATATACAAAGTTTTTTTATTAGTGCATACCATTTTTCTCATGCAAAAACTTTGCTTTATCACTTTTTTCCAAAATAAAAATGCAAGTCATTTCTTTTTAAACACAAAGGATTTTTTAAGTGTGTTGTTGATTTCTTGTACAAAAATATTTTCTAACTTATTTTTCTTGACTATTAATACTTTTTTAGCATTTAAATTTGTTCTAATTTTATTAACATAAGTTTGGTCGGTAATCGTTTTAATGAATCTTGAAAGATGCCTAACCCCTTCCTTTTAGGATAACTAGGACCCTTATCCAAAATCACATAGATTAAATAGACTTTAAACAACAAAAATAACAATAACATACCCCAGTGCCTCAAAAGGCTCCGGCTCATTGCGGGGTGAGGGTGGGTCGGATGTACGCAGCCTAACCCCTATGTTTAAAAACATAAAGCTGTTGTTTCCATATGACCCATGAGGATCGTCAAAAGTTGCATTGACTAACTGCAACTTCACAAATGAAAAAAGTGCAGATAGTTTAAAGATCCATTTTGCTTTATTCCATCATACTCCAAGGCCAAAAAATAGTCAATCTTTGGCTCCATCTGAGATTGATGGCGACTCTTAAGCTAATTATTTATGAATCACCAATATGTTGTATATCGTTTGACCTCGATTAAAATGGTGTATAACAGCTTGGTAATTCCGCTAGAGATTTCCGGTTCTAAACCATAACAGACTAAGCTTAATAATCAAGTTTTAAAAATTTGTTTTTTTTAATTGCTTGTTTTAGTATTAATTGCTTGACATTTTATTTACAATTTCTTTAATTGATATTATTTTATGTAATTTATTTATTTGCATTATATAAACTGTCATTCCGCTCATACTTCCTCCAATTCTAGATACTTGACACTATCACACATACACGTGAGGTGTGCTTTTGCGCACCTGCAAACTTCTTTCAAAAAAATCAAAATTTAGTAGAGTTGGCATATGCGCGGATTGTCCGAATCTTTTTTCATGTGGTCTCGTAGCCTCCTCACTCGAGTTGTCCGCTCGGAAACCTATTGTCAAGTAAGTCAAATCTTAGAAAACATAGGATAGAGCTATATCACCCCTATTAATTTAGGTCATGCATGCATGTTACCTTAGGTGCGTTAATTTTCGGCAACAACTCCAAATTTAGGAAATCCACCCATACGTCGACGGGTTTCACAACCCAATGACCAACAAAGTATATTTTGTGCAACATGATCATGATAGATGGATCCAAGTCTGGTTTTGGTATAATGTGTTGACCTTGATACTAGGGAATTCAATTCTTTTTCAAATTCTTTGGGGTTTCTTCATCTTAGTGAAGGTATGTGGCTTTTTGATCTTTGGTTAATTCCAATCAAGGAAACCCAATCTATTTTACAAGGGATCTACATTAATTTTTCTCACTTCAATTTGGAATTTAGGAAATCCACCCATACATTAACGGGTTTCACAACCCAACGACCAACAAAGTATATTTTGTGCAACATGATCATGATAGACGGATCCAAGTCTGGTTTTGGCATAATGCGTTGACCTTGATACTAGGGAATTCAATTCTTCTTCAAATTCTTTCGGGTTTCTTCATCTTAGTGAAGGTATGTGGCTTTTTGATCTTTGGTTAATTCCAATCAAGGAAACCCAATCTATTTTACAAGGGATCTACATTAATTTTTCTTACTTCAATTTGGAATTTTAAAATATTTTGATTCCTTCAATTCTAACAATGAATGAGTTATGTTTATCTATGGACTTTAAGATGATCTAAGACTTCAAGTATTGAATTTCATCATTTTTATGAATCTATGATTATGCATGACCCTTTAAAGGATTGTTTGAGCATGGGTAATTATACTATAATTTGAAATGTGGATTTAACTAAGCTTTCAGTTGAATCTCATATTATTTTTATGATTTTAGATTGAATCTAAATTACCCATGTCACTCTCATCTCGTGCATTACCTATGCATCTCATGATTATGGAAATTTATGAAAAATTATAAAGTGGGTTAAGCCCAATTATGTTATATGATATGATTTTCATATGATATTTGTTGTGAAAAAAATGTGATCACATAGATGTCTATTGATTATGGATCCTTGAGAATTTTGGGTGCTTGCACGATCTTATATATGAATGGGATATTCATATATATGAGTATTATGACTATGGACTATGTTTTGGCATTTGAGCCTAAGTATGATGAATTATGAATTATGTTTTGGCCTTTAAGCCCATGAATGCATTATAATGATTTTGAAAATGACTATTGTCTCTTGAAAGCATGTATATGTAGATACATATATGTATTCTTGTGGGATGACGACATAACGCTGATGGATTGGGGGCATTAGGGCTATCCCCAATGGCTCTCTCTTTTTCCTTAAACTATGTGCTTAGCATAGGTTTTTCCTTCGAAAATGGGTGTCATTCCCGTAAGGAGAATACATGACATGATATGATATGTTATGATATACGTGAAAATCTTATCCGAAATAAGAGTTGTTCCCATAAGAAAGGTTACTTTATATGAAATGGGATGTGTTCCCATAAGGTGAAGTATGGTTTACCTTTGGCAAGTAAACCACCTCTTTACTGGTGAGAGGATTTCATCGGGATTCTAAGTAATAGCTTGATTGGTCTTACTCTTGTCGGTTAAGGTCACATCCCCACTATATATAAGAGCATCATTTGCACTTCATTGATTATTGGTTTCGTGACAACTTATTATATTACGTTCCTTGTTATATTAATTTCTTTCGATAATATGTGCCCTTGTCATCTAACATGGAAATGCAGGTTTTGGTAAGTTCATGCATTGCATTCCGCATACTTAGTACATTCAAATGTACTAATGTATACTCTTGACTACATGATTTCACCATGTAGGGCTGAGGACTTTGATCATCCACCGTTCGATGCTTATCTCGGATTCCAAGTTTACTTGTAGTGGTGAGTCCTATCTTTCAAAGACGAACCATCATCTTTCTACCTATGATATTTTGTTTATTTATATACTTGAGGGTGAGCACGGGGAATGTCTTGGCCCGTGACCTATCTATGTAGTGACATCGTTAGACACCTTGTAAACTTCCTTACGTTATATGCTATGTGCTACGGTTAAAGTCTATGATGTGCATTGGCTACCTTTGACTATCGTTATGTGAGTTGGTCATGAAATTTATGGTTTGGTTATATGTTGTGATGGGAAGATCCTACTTCCCTTCCCATAGAACTATGTGTTTACTTTTGTGTACGTTTCTGAACTGATGATGCGAGTTTTGGTATCTTGAGATTTGTTTAGGGACTCTTTGCTTCCCATTCGCCATGTCACATCTAGGTCCTAGATCTAGATCGTGACAGGAGCCCACCTAGAGAACATTGTTCTTGTTTAAATTTCAAATCAAGATCAAAATGTCTATAACAACACTTGTGAAGACATGAATTTTCTTTTTGCTTTCTCTCTTTCATTTTGATGCAACAACAAGAGCAGCATATCAGAGCCATTCAAGTACTTCCTTCAACCTCAAACCCATCATCACATCGTTCTATCTTCTTGAACTATACGTGATCTTATTCTATTATAACCCAGGATATACAGACTGTAAAAAAAAGTAGGGCTCAATTGCATTTGTTTCTTCTTATATTTTCCTTTTAGAATAATGGTTGGTTCAAACATTTCTCATTGTCTACTTTGTTGTCAAGAAACTCTTTGTGTATTCGATCAAAGAAGGTCAAAGTGTTGACACATGATTTTTGACCCTTCCCCTACTTCCAATCCATTTTTTAGCTTTCAA
This sequence comes from Solanum sejunctum, assembly GCA_025642045.1. Taxonomy (NCBI): domain Eukaryota; kingdom Viridiplantae; phylum Streptophyta; class Magnoliopsida; order Solanales; family Solanaceae; genus Solanum; species Solanum sejunctum. The sequence continues at coordinate 4,416 of JAOTQJ010193096.1, forward strand.
TATCTATTTTAAATCTAATATTTATTTTAGCTAATATATCATTTTTGTAGATTTTACTTGCGAAAATTGAAAATCACAAAAAAATAGTCTTGTTTTTTAATTGGATATGCTTTTACTTTTTATTCATAAGGACAAAGAAAAATTACAAAAATATGTTGTTGTTCTTTGAAATTTTCTTGTATCTAATATTTAGCTAGTAATTTATTATTAATTATTTTTAAAGTGAAAATCTAAAAGATCGAATCGAATAGCACGTTGCAACGTGTTAAAATCTATCACAATCATTATCAATAGACAGAAGCACTAAAAACCCTCAAATTTAGCACGAATTATTAGTTTCGGCCCTAAACTATTGATAGGCCTAAAAACACTCCTCAATTTGGCAAACTAAGCTTAAATATACCCTCGAACTTGCCACGAATTATTAATTTTATCTCTAAACCATTGATAGGCATAAAAACACCCCTCTACTTGGCAAACTAATCTTAAATATACCCTCGAACTTGCCATGAATTATTAATTTTATCTCTAAACCATTGATAGGATTAAAAACACCCCTTAACTTCATGTTTTTGTAACTTATTAAATTTAATTTGAAATTTTGTAGAGCTTCATTTGCTGCCTTGTTTTTACAATTCCAAAATCTTCTTATCAGATTGTCATCCGACCATGAAGTTTTTAACGTTGCCAGAAGTCCACATTGACAAAAAAATAATCATAATAAAATAGGTAAAAAAAGAGAATCAAGCAATTAAAAATGAGAATGAAAAAAAAATACCTTGCTTTGAGGTTACCATTAACGGAGGAAAGGTTAAATGAGAAGAAGAACGGTATTCTATTAGTTGGTAATTAAAAAATGAAGGGAATTTTTCTTTCTTTTTTTTTAAATAAAAGGGAAAATTAAGGCTGATGTGATCTTTTTTTAACCTTTCACGTGTTTTAAATATATTGTACTCACTTGTTAATTCATGTGATATGGGAGGGGTATATCTATGCTCAGTTTGCCAAGTTGAAGGGAGTTTTTAAGCCTCTAGTTTAGGGACAAAGTTGCCAAGTTCGTGCCACGACCCAACCTAGGGATCATGATTAGCACCGATTGGGCACCCAGACAAAACACTAAACTGGATTTCCATTTATAATAGCCAAGAAATTCATCAAAATTTCAGCAGATTTTCCTCTATTTTACTGACTAACCACACCTGTAAACAGGAAACATTAATATACATATATATGAGGGCCGACAGGGTCACCGCTGCGGTAGAACCGCCCAACAAATGTATCATTCATACGAAGACATACTAAACACAATATCCCACACCCACATGTATCCACAGACCTCTACACATAGGAACTGAATCATAGGACGGGACAAGGCCCCGTCATACCCTCAAATATACATAAATGCAAAATACAGAAAATATGTGTATATGTATATACCAAAAGATCTGCTCCTGATGCCAAGGGATCACGTCAATAGTAGACAAAGATCATAAGAAGAAGGCTCTCTAACTTGTACATTGGTACCTACGGGCATGTCTACAGACACCCTGAAGGAAAGGGCCAGTCACTCACGTATCATAATGTGTAAAGATCATCATGCCCATTATATAAGTGAGTAGAGGGGAAGGGGCCATGCACTCATATGGGACGGGGCAAAAGGGCCAAGCACCCAGACGTCATGATGCCAACATATCCCAAGCCCAGCTCCTTATATCTCTAAAATAAGCAAAGCCGGCCCATGGGCAAACCGACCTGCCGTATCCAACCTACTTCGAAATATATATACATATATACATATAGTTATACATAATCATGATAATAACAGGCCCAGGAACCTGTGAGTGAAACCAAAAATGGCACGAATAAAGTCGTCAGAATCATATGCATAAAAACTAGTTCCAAAACTTAGTAATATGCCCAATGTTCATTTTTGAAATCAAGAAGTTATCCGTTTATGAAATTTGTCAAAATTGCTCAATTTCAAAAATAAAAGTGATTTCAAGGAACTTGATTAATTTCTCATCATACACATCACTAAACAGACTTCAAAACAATTTTTAATGTGATTTCGAAACAATAGAACCCATCGCTTTCTAACTATTTAACTTTCGGTCAAACTAACACTATTCATGAATTTTTAAAGACATAAAAGATATGGATGGGACTAACTTAGTATAATTGCAAGTAATGGACATAGGTCCCATTTAGGCTTTTCATCGAACGTTACGAGCATTTGCGCCCTCCAACAAATACATTCTTTCAGCATACTCAACCATTTCATACTTTTTACAACTTGTGGGCTCTACATATCCAAGAGTCAAAATATAAATACAATTTTTATAAAAGTACCAAGGAGTGAACATAAGATATATTTGGACCCAAATTGTGAAGGAAAGGGAATTTTTTCAAACGTAAGACGTTGACCCAACTTAACTAATTCATGCCAAGAGATAGGAAATTTTTACATACCTTGATTCCTTTCTCCAACTAACTCTAATGCAAGACCAATCCACTTTATGCTTCCGGATGTCCCACGTATAAACTAATCACAATAACGGCAAGCATTAATAACCATAGCGGTTCTTAAATACTAACTTTCTAGTTCTAAATTTTATAAAAAATTTGGCAGCATCGACGCTTAAAATGCATCGCCCGAGAATTCAACTCGGCTAAAATAATCAGTCAACAGCAACAACAACAACCTACAACATCAATAAACCTTCTCCAATAACATCACAACATCAAAACACGATATAACGCTATTGTGACATAATTGGTAAAACAGGGCAGCATTTATACAAACACATATCTACCATGTTCAATCCTCCCTATGTACTCCAAAAACTATAATACGTCACTCCAACGCCCAACGCAAACCCCCAGTGCTAAAGCATAACGTTATACCTTCAATGGGGCTCCAATTAAAGCTAACCTTCATGTAAACATTGATAGTTTCCCTATACTTCTTCCACCTTACAAGAACTATTTTCATCGCAAATAAACATAAAAACATGACTAGAAATTCATATATCGTCATATGCAACTTGTCCTCAATTCCAACCCCAAATTCGAAATTCAAAATTCAACTAATAACCAACCCTTTTTTCATGTTTTACCTTCATTATAATGCACCCCTAACACCCTCACAAGCTTTAATTAACACAAATGAGGCTAGAAATTAACATACCTTTCAAGCTCCTCACTAGACCCAAACCTTCCTAACCGTCGAACCAAGCGTTTTCTTGACTAACTAACGCCTCCATGCCACTTAAGAGATCTAATATACCAAGCTTAAAGCATCAACTAATCGAAAACTCAAAAAAACAGAATTTGTTTTCACCACTGTAGCAACTCGGGAGTTACTGAACACTCACAAGCTTTCTCTCAATTTTTTCTAAGTGTAGAATCACTCTTCTACAAGATAAGCTCACACATGTATATATATAGTCACAAGTCCCCCCACATGGACCAATTAAAATTAAACACACACATGACCCCACAAGAATTCAATTCTTAAGGACTAAACTTAGAACAAAGTTAACATTTGGTCCCAAACCTTAACAAATCGAACCAATTAAGGACTTACGGGGTCTAACATCCTCCCCCCTTAAGAACATTCGTATTCGAATGTCATAGAAATCATACAAGTTTTGTCTATAATACAACATCTGGCAATAAACAACTTAGTTATCATACATCGTGATTGACAAGGAAAAAATGAATTACCTGAAGATACGGGAAATAAATAAGGGTACTTCTTCTTTATTTGCTCCTCCGCTCCCCAAGTCAACTCCTCTCTGTTATTATTGCTCCACAACACTTTAACTGAAGCTACATCCTTGTTTCGAAGTTTCCTAAGTTGACGGCCTAATATAGTGATAGGTTATTCCTCAAAAGTCAGTTCCTCTGTAACCTGGATATCATCTACAGGAAAAATTTTGGAAGGATCCCCGATGTATTTACGAAGTATGGAAACATGAAATACTGGGTGAACTCCTCTCAAATCTGGTGGCAACTCTAACTCATAGGCAGCCTTGCCAATTCTGCCGAGGATCTGATATGGACCAATGTACCTTGGGCTGAGCTTCCCCTTCTTACCGAATCTTATAACGCCCTTCATGGGTGATACTTTCAGGAATACCCAATCTCCAACCTGGAACTCTAAATGGAGACGGCAATTATCAGCATAAGACTTCTGACGTCTCTGGGCTGCTAATAACTGCTCTCGAATTAGTTTTACTTTGTCCATCGCTTACTGGATTACATCGGGTCGAATCAAATCTGCCTCACCAACTTTGAACTAACCGATCGGTGATCGACATTTCCTACCATATAATGCCTCATACAGTGCTATTTGAATGTTGGAATAACAACTATTATTATATGCAAATTCAATCAACAGTAAGTGCTCATCCCAGTTACCTTAGAAATCCATCACGCAGGCTCGTAACATATCTTTCAACGTCTGGAAGTACGCTCGGCTTGACCATCAGACTGGGGGTGGAATGTTGCGCTAAGACTTACCTGCGTACCCAAACTTGCATGAAATGATCGCCAGAAATTTGCCATAAACTAGGGTCCTCTATCGTATATAATAGATACCTGAACACTGTGAAAGCATACAATTTCCTTAATATACAAAATGGCATAGTCCTCAGCCAGGTAGGTAGTCCGAACTAGAAGAAAATGAGCTGATTTAGTCAGCCTGTCAACAATAACCCAGATAGAGTCATACCTTCGTGGAGTACGAGGCAAGCATATAATAAAGTCCATATTGATAATCTCCCATTTCTACGTTGGTATCTCCATTTCTTACAACACCCCTCTAGGCTTCTGATGTTTTATCTTCACTTGCTGACAGTTCGGGCACAGGGCAACAAACTCTGCTATATTACACTTCATTCCATCCCACCAGTACAACCACCTAAGGTCATGGTATATCTTTGTCGACCTAGGGTGAATAGAATAACAGGCATGGTGTGCTTCGCCGATAACCTACTGCCACAAGCATGCAACGTCTGGTACATATAACCTGCCTCTGAGAAATAAGATCCCATCAGGAGAAAGCTTAAATGGGGTTTGTCCCTTCTCCAGGGCCATGTACCTGTATCAATCTAGAATAGGATCCTCATATTACCTCTCTTTAATTTCTGCCACAATAGAATGTTGAGCTATGCCTCGGACAGAAACTCCTACGTTACCTAAATCTGCTAATCGAACTCCTAAATTGGCTAACTGTTGAATATTATGAATTATCTCCTTCTTCTCTAGGGGAGAATCAGCTAAACTGCCCATGGACGTGCGACTGAGCGCATCTGCTACGACATTGGCTTTCTCTAAATGGTAGAGAATATCAATATCATAGTCCTTCAGCAATTCTAACTACTGTCGCTGTCGCATGTTCAACTTTTTTTGCTTAATATACTAGAGAATTTTGTGATCTGTAAAAATATCAACATGAACACCGTACATATAATGCATCCAAATTTTTAAAGCATGGATCAGCGCAGCTAACTCCAAGTCATGGGTATGGTGATTCTGCTCATGCTGTTTGAGCTATCAGTAAGCATAGGCTTTCACCTTACCGTGCTGCATTAATACACATCCCAAACCTACACGGGAAGCATCACAACAAACTACAAACCCTTCTGGACCATTAGGCAAGGTCAGAACTAGAGCTGTAGTCAATTTTTTCTTCAACATCTGAAACTTTCGCTCATAGGCATCGGACCACTAAAACTTTGCCCCTTTTTACGTTAGCTTTGTCAAGGGCACCGCAATCAAAGAAAATTTCTCTATAAATCTTCTGTAATAACCATCTAGGCCCAAAAAACTATGTACCTCCATCGGTGTTGTAGGCCTAGGACAACACTTTACTGCCTCAAGTTTCTGGGAATCTACCCGGACGCCTTCAGCTCCTATAACGTGGCCCAAGAATGCCACCGAAGATAACAAAAACTTGCATTTTGAGAATTTTGTATATGCGACAAAGAATTCCAAGGACGATTCTCAAGTGATCTGGATGATCATCCTCAGGTCGAGTATATACTAGGATATTGTCAACGAACACAATCATGAACACATCCAGGATTGGCTTAAACACTCGATTCATATGGTCTATAAACACCACTGGAGCATTTGTTAGCCCGAAGGACATAACTCTGAATTCATAATGTTCGTAGCGAGTTCTGAATGTTGTTTTAGGAATATCTTCTTCCCGCACCCGCACCTGGTGATACCCTGATTGCAGGTATTATCTTTGAGAAATACCTAGCTCCCTGCAACTAGTCAAACAGATCATCAATCCTGGGGAGAGGGAGAATTTATTCTTAATAGTTACCTTGTTCAGCTGCCGGTAGTCAATATACATTCGCAGCGACCTGTCCTTCTTCCTCACGAATAATATCGGGGCTCCCCAAGGAGAGGTGCTAGGCCAAATAAAGCCTTTCTCTAACAAATACTTAAGCTGCTCCTTCAATTCCTCTAACTCGGCTGGCGCAATTCTGTATGGAGGGATCGAGATAGGCTGAGTGCTGGGCAGTAAATCTATAGGAAACTCCACTTCTCGCTCTAGAGGAAGACCGAGAAGTTCATCCAAAAATATATCCGGGAATTTACTAACTACAGGAATGGACTGGAGAGCCACGGGCTCGGCATTCACATTATGTACCCAAACCAGGTGATAAAGACACCCTTTTTTGATCATCCTGCTAGCCTTGAGGTACGAAATAAACTTACCTCTCGGTGTTGCAATATTACCCAGCCATTCCAAAACTGGTTCTCCTGGAAACTTAAATTGAACTAACATTTTTTGATAATCAACCTTGGCGTAGCAAGAAGCTAGCTAATCCATACCCAAAATCACATCAAAATCTGTCATATCTAGCTCTATCAAATCGGCAAGAGTACAGTGGTCAAGAACAGATATCGGGCAGTTTCTATAAACTCTGCCAACTATAATAGAGTCACCTATCAGTGTCCCAATCTCACAAGGCTCTATGGGTTCAGACTATATATCAATTATGTATGCAACCAATGGGGAAATATACGACAAAGTGGAGCTAGGGTCAATCAACACATACATAGCCCGAGAACAAACAAATAATGCACCTGTGATTACATTAGGCGATGCCTCCTGGTCCTGTTGGCTATCTAGGGCATACATACGATTAGCAGGACAGCTGGAACCTGGAACTCCAACACGACCTACTGCCACTAGAGTACCTCGCCCCGAAGGGCTCTGATCCACTGAAGTAGAAGAAGAAGCTTCAACTGCTCCAGAAGTTTGGGCAGACACTTCTTCACTAACCCTATTAGGACAATCTCGTATCTGGTGGCCCTGATGGCCGCAAATAAAATAGGCACTTGTAAAGCAGAAACACTCCCCAGGGTGCTGTCTCCCGTAACGAGGGCATGGGGTATAGTAAATCTCTACTAGCTACTGGAACCTAGTCCTACCCCTGACTGACTAGATATAACTGGTCTCCTACCAAGGGTTTGCGAAGGTGTCCTTCGCACTGGTCGAGGAGGAGGCCCACTCAGCTGCAGCTGAGACTGCTCGCCCCAAAAATCTGCTAATGAACCAGATGACCTAGCCCTTTTTGGCAGCCCTCTATTAACTGTCCTGTCCGCCTGGCGTCCTCGACGATGATCCTCCATCCCCTGGGCATGGGATTGAATACGGGCAATATCCATCCCTGGTAGGGTAGCCAATACCAAACAACGGTCTACATAATATGAATCAAGCCCCACAATATAGCGATGCATATGATCTGTCATGCTGGAAACATATGCAGGTGCATATCGGGCCAAAAAGTCAAATTCCAAGCTATATTCTCGAACCGAACAGCCTCGCTGCTTCAACATCAGAAACCTGTCCTCCATAGCGTGCCTAATCTCTGGAGGTAAAAAGTGAGCCAGGAATGCCTCTATGAACTCGATCTAAATAGCAGTTCGGGCATTAGTACCTCAGAATAAAAGCCACGACTCGTACTAATTTGCCCAACATCATGTAACCGATAGGAGGCCAACTCTACAGATTCTAATTTGGAAGCCCCAATCACCCTTAATGTCCGCTGCATCTATCTCACGAACTCCTAAGGATCTTCCAAGGGTTTGGACCCAAAGAATTCTGGTGGTCCACAAGCTAAGAAAGCACAAGCCCGACAACTATCTTGATGGGCTGGCTGATTACTTCTAGCCTCCGGTCTGTGGGCCTATCGTGCCACAATCTGAGTCAACAACTGAACCGCCTACCACAACTCCACAATTTCTGTGCTTGGCTGGTGAGTCAGAGGTTCTAACGCCGGCCCTCTGGGACTGATCCAGTGATCGAACCGGTTGTCGGGAATACAATCTCCGACTCCGGCTGATCACGAGCCTGGGTAGTTCCCCAACCACTTCGGGCCCCATCTACTGTTGCAGGCCTTCCCCTGCGTCAGACTGCTTTCTTACTCGGTGGCATATCTGAAATTCAAATAATTTCTGTCAGGGGGGAAAATCATTCTATTAACATCGCTCTAAAGCACAATCTACGACCAGAAGAAAGTGTAACATCCTAATGTCTGGTAGCATCCTTTTTATAGATGTGGTGCACGACACACCGATAAACAAGACTCTACTAGACACGGTCTGTGGACACTCCGAGGACTAACTGCTCTAATACCACTTCTATCACGCCCCAACCCAAGGATCATGATTAGTGCAGATTGGGCACCTAGATAAAACAATAAACTGGATTTCCATTTATAATAGCCAAGAAGTTTATCAAAATTTTGGCAAAGTTTCCTCTATTTTACTGACTAACCACACCTGCAAACAACAAATGTAGCAAACAGCAAACATTAATATACATATATATATGGGTCGACAAGGTCACAGCTGCGATAGAACTGCCCAACAAACATATCATATATACGAAGTCATACCAAACACAATATCCCACTTCCACTTGAATCCATAGACCTCTACACATACAAACTAAATCATAGGATGGGACAGGGCCCCGTCATACCCTCGAATATACATAAATGCAAAATACAGAAAATACGTGTATATGTATATACCAAAAGATTTGCTCCTGATGCAAAGGGAGCACGTCAATGGTAGACAGAGATCCTAGGAAGATGGCTCTTTAACATGTACGTCTATATCTACGGGCATGAATGTAGCCCCCACCGAAGGAAGGGGGTCAGTACGAAAAACGTACCGAATATGTAAAGCGGAAAGTACAAAATATAAGTGAGAGTAATAACCCAAATAAATATATAAGTCAAACCTATATGTAAATATCAAAATATTTCTTTATTTAAAACATCAAAATAATACATATCGGACGGGAACGATGACGACCTCCAAACTCGCTCTATACCACATCATAACACCAGAAGTTTCAAATCTCCGAAATCTCCAACACAAATCCTAACTGTAACATAGGTGAGCCGAGGCGAAGGGGCCACTTACACACGTCATAGGATAGGCGAGCCGAGGCGAAGGGGCCAGTCACTCACGTATCATAATGTGTAAAGGTCATCAAGCCTGTTACATAAGTGAGCCAAGACGAAGGGGCCACACACTCATATAGGCTGGGACAAAGGGGCCAAGCACCCAAAGTCATGATGCCAACATATCCCAAGCCTAGATCCTTATGTCTCCAAACTAAGCAAAGCCGGCCCATGGGCAAATCGACCTGCTGTATCCAATCTACTTCAGAATATATAAACATATATACATATAGTTATACATAAGAACGATAATAACCAGGCCGAGAACCAGTGAGCAAAATAAAAAAATGGAGCGAATAGAGTCGTGAGAATCACATGCATAAAAACTAGTTCCAAAACTTAGTAATATGCCCAATGTTCATTTTTGAAATCAAGAAGTTATCTGTTTATGAAATTTGTCAAAATTTCTCAAATTCACACATAAAAGTGATTTCAAGGAACTTGCTTAATTTCTCATCATACACATCACTAAACAGACTTCAAAACAATTTTTAAGGTGATTTCGAAATAATAGAACACATAGCTTTACAACTATTTAACTTTCGGTCAAACAAACACTATTCATGAATTTTTAAAGACTCAAAAATTATAGATGGGACTAACTTAGCATAATTGTGGCAAGTATGAACATAGGTCCCATTTAGGCTTTTCATCGAACGTTACGGGCATTTGCGCCCTCCAACAAATACATTCTTTTAGCATACTCAACCATTTCACAGTTTTTACAACTTGCAGGCTCTACATACCCAAAAGTCAAAATATAAATACAATTTTTATAAAAGTACCAAGGAGTGAACATAAGATATATTTGGACCCAAATTGTGAAGGGAAGGGAATTTTTCAAATGTAAGACGTTGACCCAAATTAACTAATTCATGCAAGAGATAGGAAATCTTTACATAACTCGATTCCTTTGTCCAACTAACTCCAACACATGACCAATCCACATTATGCTTCCGGATGTCCCACGTCTATACGAATCACAATAACGCCAACGATTAATAACCATAGCGATTCTTAAATCCTAACTTTCTAGTTCCAAATTTTATAAAAAACTTCAGTAGCATCTACCCTAAAATACGTCGCCCCGAGAATTCAACTCGGCTCAAATAATCAGTCAACAGCAACAACAACAACCTACAACATCAATAAACCTTCTCCAATAACATCACAACATCAAAACAGCACAAAATGCTATTGCGACATAATTGGTAAAATAGGGCAGCATTTATACAAACACATATCTATCATATTCAAGCCTTCCTATATACTCTAGAAGTATAATACGTCACTTCAACGCCTAACGCAAACCCCCAATTCTAAAACATAATGTTATACCTTCAATGGGGCTCCAATTCAAGCTAACATTGATGTAAACATTCATATAGTTTTCCAACACTTCTTTCACCTTACAAGAACTATTTTCATGGCAAATAAACATAAAAACATGACTATAAATTCATATATCGTCATATGCAACTTGTCCTCAATTCCAACCCCAAATTCGAAATTCACAATTCAACTAATAACCAACCCTTTTTTCATGTTTTACCTTCATTATAATGCACCCCTAACACCCCCCACAAGCTTTCATTAACATAAATGAGGCTAGAAATTAACATACCTTTCAAGCTCCTCACTAGACCCAAACCTTCCTAGCTGTCGAACCTAGCGTTTCCTTGACCAACTAATGCCTCTACGCCACTTAGGAGATCTAATATACCAAGCTTGAAGTGTCAAATAATCAAAAGCTCGAAAAAATGGAAATTTTTGTTCCACCACTGTAGCAACCCGAGAGTTGCTGAACACTCACAAGCTTTCTCTCAATTTTTTCTAAGTGTAGAATCACTCTTCTACAAGATAAGCTCACACAAGTATATATATAGGCACAAGTGCCCCCACATGGACCAATTACAATTAAACACACACATGACCCACAACAATTCAATTCTTAAGGATTAAACTTAGAGCAAAATTAACATTTTGTCCCAAACTTTACCAAATTGAACCAATTAAGGACTTATGGGTTCTAACTTTTGGGGTGTAATAGTTCAAGGGTTTATTTAAGCTTAGTTTGCCAAGTTGAGGGGTATTTTTAAGTCTATCAATAGTTTAAAGATGAAACTAAGAATTCGCGCCAAGTCCGGGGGTACTTTTAGTATTTCTCTCTTATCAAAAGCATATTCCATTGGAAAGGGGAATATTCTATTCTTCCTCCCTAAGTTTTTTAATCTTATCCAAAATTCATAAGGATACTTTAAGAAAATAGACTCAAAAAAATTCGTCATACTACCTCCAAACCTAGTCTATAAAATGACAAGAAAGAGAACACCAATAAAAAAGGTTCAGCGGCAGGAACAGGAGAAAAAACAACAAATATTAGCTAATATGGAAAGAAGAGAGATGCAATTTCAAGCACTCAAGTGCCCCAAGTTCAATTAGTCTCAAAATCAGATGTAAGTATTCTCTTCTATTCATGAGCTTCTTATTTGATTTTTTTGTACTTTTACTCGTTATAAGATCTTATCACTTATCATATGGTGTAGAGTAATCTTATGCTGAAAATTTGATTTTATTGGTTCCTGCGTCACATTTACCTCACCAAGTTTTAAATATTTTTTATTCAATAGTATATTTGTCATTTCATAGAGTTTTCACAAACTATGTAACTCAATTATTTAGAAGAGTGTTATCATTAACTAGTGCATAGAACTTTTGTTTCACTAGTTTATGTCAAATCCTTTAGTAGAAAATAATTTATTTTATTAATTAGGTAACGCTTCTAAGAGAGAAAAGGAAAAAACATACACCATATCGTATTATATTTCATAGTTTAAAAACATAGTGTACTAATGACACGACAATAAATCACTAAAAGGCTAAAACTTAAAGGACAACAAATGACAAACAGAAAGACTCAAACGTTGAAATAAACCTACTTCACTAATATTCAAAAGTAAATAAAAGGATATGGATAACCTCTTCTCTAATGACAATCAAGTCAATGACCTAGTTTCATTTAATTGCAAGGTGAAGAACCGCCATAGCATTCATGTCATCTGGATTAGTTACAATATTCTTTAATTTTTATTTAGGAATGTAGCTATTATATTAAAATTGATAGAGGAATCATAAAAATATGGTTTACCACTAGAGGAATAAATAAGAGTAACTAGATGCGCTCCCATTGTAATTGAAAGTTTATGTTCTTTCTTGATAAGCCTTGTCGTTGCCTTTCTGAAAGTTGCAACACAATCTCTTTAGAATCTATCATCTTCATTTCAGTCTTTTGTCAGTATACAATCTTATTTTCTATCATTACAAAGGCATTAGGGAAAACAAGGCTATTTAACTGAACAGACTTGAGAAATATTTAAAAGATAGTTGTGTAATTTATAGGCGATAAATGATAATATCTTTATTGCTTAGTTTATAATTTTAGTTTCACACTCTTATTGATAGACAAAAGTAATATTTAATTACTAACCATTTTTCCTGATTACACCTAAGAGTAATAATACCATTATATTCTCAATGGGATTTGATCCCAACCTTATTGGGTTCTATATTTGAACAATGGCTGCTTTATATATCATTGAGAAGTATAATTTGAGTGTATAAATAATACTAAAATGGAAAAATTATTAAAGTACCTATGTTCATAAATATAACAAAGTTCAATAAATCTAACTAAAAATAATCTGTTGCTTAAATGGAATAATCTATTGAAGGAAAATTAGAAGATATAACTTCAACGCGTAAATGTAATAAGTCACGTACCTAAAATAGGAGTCAAACTAAATGTTGAGGATTGTAAATCTCTAGGAATGCTACATGATATGCAATTCGTACAGACTTAACATAAACATGAAGTAATAAAAATATTGTCGCCTATAAATTACGCTACTTTCTTCAAAAAAATTCTCAAGTTTATTAAGTCAAATCACCTACTTTCTTCTAATGCCTTTGTAATGAAAGAAAATAAGACTGTATGCTGACGAATGGAAATGAAGATGTTTAACCTTATGCAACTTTATCAAAGGATCACTTAAACTTTCAATTGCAATGGAAACACAAGTTGTTAGTCTTATTTATTCCCCTAGTAGTAAATCATATTTTTATGATTCCTCTAGTAATTTTAAACATATAGAAAAGTTTCTAAACCAAAAATTAGAGAATATTGTGGCTTATCTAGAGGACATCCAGAATTTTGCACTTCATTAATTTGTAATTAAATGGAGCTAGGTTATTGATTTTATTATCGTTGCAAAAGAGTTGATCTGGTTAAGGAAACAAACTCTATAATCCTATGAGGTAGCGGTAACGTCTGCGTATAATCTACCCTTCCCATACCCCACTTGTAGGATATTACTGGGTATATTGTTGTTGTTGTTGTTGCAAAAGAGTTGATCTGTCATGACCCAATTCAGGGACCGTGATTAGTCCTGATTGGGTAGCTAGACAAACACTAAGCCGGATTTCCAACTATAATAGCTAAGGAATCTATTGAAATTTCGGCAGAGTTTCCTCTGTTTTATTGACTGACTAAACCTGTAAACCACAACCCCAGCATACAGCAATATCTATACGCATACATATGCGGGCCGACAAGGTCACCATCGAGGTAGAATCGCCCAACAAATGTATCATACATACATAGTCATACCACATGCAATATCCCACACCCACATATATCTATAGACCTCTACATATACGAGCTAAATCATAGGATGGGACAGGGCCCCATCAAACCCTCGAATATTCATTAATGTAAAATACAGAAAATAATTGTACATGTATATACCAAAAATCTGCTCCTGAGGCAAAGGGAGCACTTTAACGGTAGACAAAGATCCTAAGAATATGACTCTCTAGCTTGCACGTCACTACCTACGGGCATGAAACGCAGCCTCCGAAGGAAGGGGGTCAGTACGAAATACATATCGAATATGTAAAGCGGAAAGTATGAAATATAAATGAGAGTAATAATCCCAATAAAAATATATGAGTCAAACTTGCATGCAAACATCAAAAATAATTCTTTATTTAAAATATCAAAGTAATGCATATCGGACGGGAATAATGGCAACCTTCAAACTCGTGCCATACCATAACATAACACAAAAAATATCAAATCGCCGTAATCTCCAACATAAGTCCAAACTGTACCATAAGTAAATCGAGATGAACAACGGTCTAGCACTCACGTCATAGGATAGGTAAGTTGAGGCGAACAGCAGCGAAGCACTCACGTATAATAATGTATAGAGGTCATCATGCCCGATAAGTGAGCCAAGGCGAACAGCGGCCAAGCACTCACGTGAGTCGAGGCGAATGAGGCAGATGACCCACACTTCATGATGCCAACATATCTCAAGCCCAGCTCCTTATGTCTCCAAACTAAGCAAAGCCAGCCCATGGGCAAACCGACCTGCTGTATCCAACCAACTTTGGCATATATATATATACATATATACATATAGTTATACCTACGCAAGATAATAAGCAGCTTTGATCCATGGAACGAGACGATAATGGCACGAATAGAGTTGTGAAAATCACATGCATAAAAATTAGTTCCATAAGTTTAGTGATATGCAAAATATTCATTTTTGAACTCAAGAAGCTATTCATTTATGAATATTGTCAAAGTTGCTCAAATTTACACATAACGGTGATTTCAAAGGAACTTACTTAATCCCCATCATGCACATTACTAGAATAGGATTCAAAATAATTTTGAAGTGATTTAGAATTTCTATCGAAAGTTGTACGCCTTAGTAATTTCGGAACAATTTGAAGCTATAGTTTTCCAAACTATTTAACTTCCAGTCAAACGAACACCATTCACGGATTCTAAAGACTCAAAAGTTAAGGATGAAGTTATTTTAGCATAAGTGTGGCAAGCAATGAACATAGATCCCATTTAGGCTTTTCGTCGAAAGTTACGGGCATTTTCGCCCTCCAATAAAATGCATTCTTTCAACATCTTAAACCATTTCACACTTTTACAACTTGCGGGCTCTACATACCCAAGAGTCAAAATATAAATACATTTTTATAAAAGTACCAAGGAGCGAATATAGGATGTATTTGGACCCAAATTGAGAAAGAAAAAGAATTTTTAAAACGTATTAATTTGACTAAGCTTAACTAATTCATGCCAAGAGATAAGAATCTTTACATACCGCGATTTATTTCTCCAACTAATCCCAACGCAATACCAATCTAATTTATGCTTTTGGATGTCCAAGGTCTACACAAATTACAATAACGCTGATGATTAACAACCATATCGGATCTTAAATCGTAACTTTTTGTTCCAAATTTTATAAAAAATTCGGCAGCATCTCCCCTTATAATATGCCACCCCTAGAATTTAACTCGGCTCAAATAATCAACAACAACAACAACAACAACGTACAACATCAATAAACCCTCTCTAATGCTATTACAACTTTAAAAGCACTACAAAACGCTATTATGGCATAACTTGGTAAAACAGGGCAGCATACATATAGGTACACATCTTCCATATTCAAGCCTTCCTATATATTCCAATAACTATAATACATCACTCCTACGCCCAATGCAAATCCTCAACGTTTAAACATAACATTACATTTCAAATGGGGCTCCAATTCAAGCGAACCCTCACGTATACATTTACATAGTTTCCCAACATTTCTTTCACCCCACAAGGACTCTTTTCATGACAAATAAACATAAAAATATGACTATAAATCAATATATCTACATATGCAAGCTTGCCCCCATTCAACCCCAAATTCCAAATTCACAAGTCAACCTAACAACCAGCCCTTTTTTCATGTTTTACCTTCCATCTAACGCACCCCTAACACACCCACAAGCTATAATTTACATAAATAAAGCTAGAAATTAACATACCTTCCAAGCCTGTTACTAGACCCAAGTCTTCATATCCATCAAACTAAGCACTTCCTTGACCAACTAACGCCACTACGCCACTTAGAAGACCCAATATACCAAGCTTGAAGCGTCAAATAATCAAAAAAGTGAAAAAAACAAAAATAATTCTTTCTACTGTAGCAACCCTAGGCTGTTCTTGGTTCTCTCTTTATTTTCCTATGTATGGGAACATCTCTTGCATACAAGAGATTAATATATATATATATATATATATGAAACAAGTCTCCACTTGAACCAATTAAAAAGTGCCACCATACATGACCCCACTGTTGACACCCAATTTTTACCCTCCACGATGTTAAATTAATCACCGAGTTTTATTTTT
>JAOTQJ010193107.1:0-21190 GCA_025642045.1 Solanum sejunctum
CTCGAGGATGAAGGGCCCAAACTCTCGAGAAGCAACTTATTAGTGGTGAGCTTCGGGATGCTCTCACTATTCTTGCCCAAGTTGTAGCCAACCAAGTTAATCAAGGGGCCCAAGGCTCTCATGCTACTATCCTGGGAGCTAGAGTAAGAGACTTCATGAGAATGAATCCTCTGATTTTTCATATGTCAAAAGTGAATGAAGATCTACAAAAGTTCATTAATAAACTAGTAAAATCTTGAATATCATGGGTGTTGGGCCAAATAAGAAGGCGAAGTTAGTGGTGTACTAACTCAAAGGGGTAACTCAAATATGGTATGATCAATGGAAGGTTGAGAAGGGGTTGATAATGTGATGCTTTAGGAGGAGTTTAAATTAGCATTCCTTAATCAGCTTTTCCCTCTTGATCTTAAGGAAGCAAAGTTGGTAGAGTTTATGAACTTGAAATAAGGTGTTATGAGTGTGAGTGAGTATGCCATCAGTTTTAATCAACTTTCAAAGTATGCTCCTTATTTGGTGGCCTATCCCAGATCTAGGATGAACAAGTTCATGATGGGGGTCTATGACTTAGTAAGTGAAGAATACTGGTCCGCTATGCTAATTAGTAAGATGGACTTGTCTCGATTGATAACTATGTTGAGTATATGGAGGAAGAAAAGTTGAGAAAGAGAAGGGGGCATGAGGCCAAAAGGTCCCGATTTGAGGGTAAATTCTAAAAGGGTGCTAAATTTCATCAAGGCCAAAGGCCTCTTCATGCTACTAATAGGAGCTTTGCCAATGACTTCCCTAGGCCACAAGGCATTAGTGGTGTGGCTCCTATTGATGTGTGTCCTAGATGTGGAAAGAATCATAGAGACCCATGTTTTAAAGATTCTAATACATGTTTTGGTTGTAGGGAGCTTGGGCACAAGAAGGTAGATTGTCCAAGAATCCATGGCAAAATCCGAGGTGCTAATGTGGTCCCATTGGGTAGAGGAGGTCCTCAAGGTGGTGCCCCAAGGCAAAATCAATTTTTGCTCTACAATGGGAGGCAAGGGGTTGGTGAGGCTCTCGATGTTGTTACCGGTATGTTAAAAATCTTTGACTTTGATATATATGCTTTCATTAATCCAAGTGTTACTTTTTTCTTTATAACCCTTTTTGTTGCTAAAAAAGTTTCATGTTGTCCTCGAGTTGTTGTATGAGTTATATGAAGTGTGTACTTCTATTGTTGCCTCTATTAGGTCTAGGAAAGTTTAGAGGAATTGTCCTATTTGTATTTTACATAAGTTATTGCCTTGTGATCTTGTTGAATTAGACATGGTAGATTTTGATGTTATTCTTGGGATGGATTTGTTACATGTCTACTATGCTTCTATTGATTGTAGAACTCATAGGGTCAAGTTTCAATTTCCTAATGAACCCGGCCTTGAGTGGTAAAGTCAAGATGTGGTGGTTAAGGGTAGATTCATTTTATACATTAAAGTCCGTAGGTTGATCTCTAAGGGGAGTCTTTACCATCTTGTGAGGGTTAGAGATGTAGAGTCCAAAGTCCCTTCCATTGAGTTGGTCCCCATTGTAAATGAGTTTCTTAATGTCTTCCTAAATGACCTTCCCAGTGTCCCTTTCGAAAGGAAGATAGATTTTGGCATAGATCTCCTTCCCGATACCCAACCTATATCCATCCCCCCTTACTGGATGGACCTGATGGAGTTGAAGGAGTTAAAAGAGCAATTGAAAGATTTGTTGAAAAAGGGATTTATTAGACTTATTTAACCACATTAGAGTGCTCTGGTGTTGTTTGTGGAAAATAAGCGTAGGTCATATAGAATATGCATTAATTACTAGCAACTCAATAAGGTCATATAAAGAATAGATATCCTCTTCCAAGGATTGGTGACTTGTTTGAACAATTGAAAGGGGCTTGCTTCTTCTCTAAGATTGATCTTTAGTCCCAGTATCATCAAGTGAGGGTGAGGGAGTGCGATGTTCATAAGACAGCTTTTTGAACTAGGGCATTATGAGTTTGTTGTGATGTCATTTGGGTTGACCAATACACCAACCATCTTCATGGACCTAATGAATAGGGTATTCAAATCCTATCTTGATTCCTTTATTGTGGTGTTCATTGATGATATTTTGATCTATTCACATTGTAGGGAAGAGCATATGGGATATTTGAGGGTTATGTTACAAAGATTGAGGGAAGAGAAATTATATGCCAAATATGATAAGTGTGAATTTTGGTTGAAGGAGATTGCATTCTTGGGTCATGTGATGTTGGGGGATGGTATAAAAGTGGATCCTAAGAAAATCGATGTGATTAGAAACTGGCCTAGACCATTGACCCCGTTGGATATTAGGAGCTTATTGGGCCTTGTTGATTACTATAGAAGATTTTTGAATAGGTTCTCCTCCATTGCTTCCCCTATAACAAAATTGACTCAAAAGAAGCTTAAGTTTATTTGGACGGTTGAATGTAAGAGAAGCTTCCAAACATTGAAGGATAGGCTTATGTCTGCTTCTATATTATCACTATCGGATGGGCTTGAGGGTTTTGATATGTATTGTAATTAATCTAGAGTTGGTTTGGGTTGTGTGCTAATGCAAAATGGTAAGGCCATATTCTATGCTTCTAGACAAATCAAAGTGCATAAAAAGAACTACCCTATCCATGATACTAAATTGGCCGCCATGGTGTTTGCAATAAAGATTTGGTGTCATTACTTGTATGGGGTGCATGTTGATGTCTTCACCGATCATAAGAGCCTCTAATATGTCTTCACTCAAAATGATCTCAACTTGAGACAAATAAGGTGGTTAGAACTTCTTAAAGATTATGATATGAGTGTATTTTATCACCCGAGTAAGGAAAATATGGTGGCAGATGCTTTGAGTTAGGTATCCATGAGTAGCCTAGCTCATGTTGAGGGTAATGATAGGAAAATGGATAAAGAGGTGCATAGATTAGCTAGGTTGGGGGTTAGGTTGGAAGAAATAGGTGATGGTGTTGTTGTTGATAGTTCCAAATCTTTCTTATTTGATGAGGTGATAGCAAAACAACATCTTGACTCCTCCTTTCTTGAATTAAACGACTTAGTGAAAGAGGGCAAGGTAGAGGTTTTCTCCCAAAAGGGGGGATGGTACCCATAGGTATCAAGGTAGGTTGTGTGTGCCTTGTGTTGATGGTTTAAGGAGAAAAATGTTAATGAGGCCCATAATTCTCCTTATTTTGTCCACCTCGGTTCCACCAAAATGTATAGAGACTTAAGGGATGTGTATTGGTGGGGAACCACGAAGAGGGACATTGCCAAATTTATTTTTGGTTGCCATAGTTGTCAACAAGTTAAAGCTGAACATCAAAGGTCAGGTGGCCTAACCCAAGATATAGAGATTTTCACTTGAAAGTGGGAGGTGATTAATATGGATTTTGTGGTTGGGTTGCCCAAGACTAGAAAAAGTTTTGATTCCATTTGGGTGGTGGTTGATAGAATGATGAAATCAGCTCATTTTCTACCGGTTAAGATCTTATATAGGGTTGAAGAGTATACAAGGTTGTATATCTATGAGTTAGTGAGGTTGCATGGGATTTCTTTGTTCATCATATCAGATCGTGGTTCACAATTCACTTCACACTTTTGGAGATCTTTTCAAAGGGGACTTTGTATAAAAGTTCACCTTAGTACGACCTTTCACCCTCAAATGGATGGCCAAGCTGAAAGGACAATTCAAACCCTTGAGGATATGCTAAGGGCTTATGTATTAGATTTGAGCAGTAGTCAGGATGACCATATTCCATTGATTGAGTTGCCTACAATAATAGTTATCACTTTAGTATCGTTATGGCTCCTTTTAAGATTCTTTCAGGGAGACATTGTACGTCATCGATTGGTTAGTTAATGTAGGATAGGTGGCTTTATTGGGACTGAATCTGATTATAGAGGCTCTTGAGAAGGTTAAGATAATTAGGGAAGGGTTGAGAACAGCTCAGATTCCCCAAAAATCTTATACCGATGTGAGGAGAAGAGGCCTTGAATTCAAAGTGAAGGATTAGGTCTATTTGAAAGTTTCTCCAATGAAAGGTGTGGTCTATTTTGTTAAAAAGGGGAAGTTGAGTTCAAGTTATGTTGGTCTTTATAAGGTGATAAGTAAAGTTGGCAAGGTAGCTTATGAATTGATGTTGCCTAGTGAAATAAATTTGGTTCACCCGGTATTTCATATCTCTATGTTAAGGATATGTGCTGGTGATCCTAATGCTATTGTGCCTCTTGATGTTATGAGTGTTGTTAAGGATAACTTGACTTATTAAGAGGTTCTAGTTCAGATCCTAGATAGGCAAGTGAAGAGATTGAGGAACAAGGCGATGGCATCCGTTAAGGTCCTTTGGAGGAACTAACAAATCAAAAGTTCTACTTGGGAGGCTGAAGCGAACATCGGAAAGTGTATCCTTATCTTTTCTACTCCACTCAAGACTCAGGTACTAGTTCTAAGTCCTCTATGTGATATCAAGTCTAATATTTCAGCCCCTATGTCATTTATGTGCATTCATGTTTAAGTTGGCAAGTTTATGATAATTTTACACTTATGTTGAGATTTTGGAAGTGGTGTTTTAAATGTAATGTTGCATTCTTATTGGGTCTCATTTGTTTATGATCACTCTTGTCTTATACGTATCTTTCACATTCGTGGACGAATGTTCCCAAGGGATAGATATTGAAACGACCACAAAAAGTGCTCGAAATGTGCCTCGGAATGCCTAGAATTTTAAATTCCATATATCTCAAAATTTGTTTGCTATTTTAAAAATTTGACTTCATATTCTTGTTCAGGAGATAAAAATTAGGTGGAGAAGGGTCTAACCTCGATTATAGAATAATCTAATCACAATTTCAAATTTTCAAAAATTTAATTTTCAGAAATGATCTCGGACAATACCGCGACGCGCAGCTATCGCGGATATGTGTTAATTTGACTTTCACGATAGGTCTGTGTCGCGGACCAGACGTGGACCTTTGTATTTTGTTGCCAGTGATTTCTATCTCGGCCCAAGGGCTTTTGGATCTTGGGCCTAAGTGTTTCCAATGTTTTTACCCCTACTTAGCCTTATTTCACCCTCATATCATCCTAAATATTTCCTAAAACTTACTCAAACACTTAGTCATATTTTAACTCCCCAAACTCAAGTCCCAAACCCTCATCCCAAGCTAAGGTTTTTCTTCAAGGTTCTTCTTCAAGCTTCAAGCCTCCATCTTCAATCTTCACCAAGATCATCTCTAAGCTAAGGTATGTGGGTTTCTTTCACGGGTTCCTTTCACCCATGATACCCAAGCCTCTTTTTACTCAAATTTCATAATTTAAAGTTGATTTACAAATTGGTTTTTCATATTATGAAATTTACTGCACACTATATTAAAGCTGGTAAAGTTGTGACTGTTTTGCTATGTTTTGAGCTATAAATCTTTGATCTATTCTAAGATTTGATGAGGAGTTTTGATGTATATTGCTTGAGGTGTTGCAAGGTGTTGATTGATGGTTTTACAATATATTTACTTACATGATTCCGTCTCTATATTTCATGGTTTATACTACCATTACACACTCTCAAAATATTTGATAAAATGTTCGGATGTGGTTTCTTAAGGAGTTGAAAGTTCAAAGAATGAGATATGATATGAATGACAATATGATGATGAAATGAGCTTATTTATATGATAAACTCTATATAAAGTGTTGCATTAGATCATGCCCAATCTGGGGTACCAAAAGCTTGGATAATCGAGGTGGGGGTTTATACTCATCAACCGAGAGTCTGTACTCATCAATCGAGGTGGGCATTTGTACTCATCAACCGAGGTGGCAGTTTGTCCTCATCAACTGTGATGGGGGTTTGTACGTATTAAACCATGTGAGGGGGTGGTACCACGCTACCAGGGTGATGGAGTGAGATCATCACCAATCGATCAAGGGGTTTATACTTTGGGAATCTAATTTGGTCTAGTCTTCACAAATGATATCCTCTATGAGCATGAGTTACTTAAGCACATTTACTTATGCATTGATCATACATGCCATATTGCCTATTGTCTACTATTATGTATTTTGATTGTGATGTCTAATCCTTATTGCATTGCATCCTATATACTTAATATATTCAAATGTACTAACGCATACTCTATTGCCTACATGATATCACCATGTAAGAACTGGTACCCAAGTTGATCATCCTCCTCCACGTGGCTAGTCAGTGTTATTCAAGCAAGTTGGTGAGTCCTCCATTTCGGGGACCTTGGTCTATGTTCTAATACCTTGTATTGAGACACTTCACTTTACATTCTATTTGACTATGAGGGTGAGCCCGATTACTTTGTCTTGGCCCCCGCTCTTATCTATATATAGATGTGTTTGTTGGACATATTATGTATCTATGCTAAAAGTCTTGACTCTATTGTTCTTTATGTCTAAGATATGAGTGTGTCTCTTGTCTCTTGATTATGATATTGTGCAAGCTTTCCCCTAGTCCCGTTACCCCTATTCTTATTCTTTTATGTTATATCTATTGCTTCTGCGACCAAAGATGTGTAATAATGTTCTAAGAGGCTTGTTTGTTCTCCTTACGTTGTGTCACATCTAGGACCTAGGCTTGGGTCATGACATAACAAGGGCACATAACATAGAATAGATCATATATCAAAGAGAAGTATGTAACAATATGCTATGAAATTCATAATGCATGAAATGTAAATGCTCATATATAGTGTAGATGTAACCTCAACTGACATGAGTAAGACCAAGCGAGTTATTACTTGAAATATCGATGAAATTCCCTCAGCGGTAAAGAGATGGTTCACTTGAGAAAGGTAAATCACACTTCATCTTACGAAAACAACACCCATTTCATATAAAGCAACCCTCCTTACAGGAACTATACCCATTTCAGATATAATTCTCACATAATATATACTTAAACTTATGGGAACAATACCCATTTTGTATGAAACAACCTTCCTTATAGGAACTATACCCATTTCGGATAGGATTCTCATAACCTATGTTAGGCACATATTTGAGAAAAGAGAGAGAACCCTCAATCCATCGGTGTCAAGTCATCATCCTACAAGAATACATATACATATATTTATACATGCTTTCAAAATAGATGCAACTCTTACCAAATCATTTCAATGCATTCTTAGGCTTAAAAGACAAACACCATTCATAATAATTCATACTTACGCTCAAATGCCAAATCATAGCTTATAGACATAATACTCATGCATAGGAATAACCCATTTACATATATGGCATGGTGCAAGTACCCAAAATGCTCGAACAACCATAATCATAGACATTTATATGATCACATTCTTGTCATAACCAGTGTCTTATCAAAATCATATCATAAAACATAATTGGACTTAACTCGCTCCATAATTTCCATAAAAATCCAATGTTCATGAATGTATATACCATGAATGATGTGGGAATAGCATGGGCAATTAATATTCAATCTAAAATCGATAATATAATATGAAATCCAAGTGAGAACATAATTAAATTCACATTTAAATCATAATATAAATCATCCATGCATTAAACAAGCTTTTAAAAGGGACATGCATATTCATAACTTCATAACTCCAATGCAAATCATCATAATAGGGCTTAAAGTAACTTAAAATCATGAATAGAGCACAACCCACGCATCAATTTAATTTAATACATCAAAATAATGAAAACCCATATTCAAAGAGAGGTGTAAGTTCATATAAATTATCTGAAAAAATTTGGGTCTCTTTGGTTGGGAGGAACCAAAGATCAAACCCACATACCTTGACAAAAATAAAGAAAAACCCAAGAGAAATTTGAAGAAGAAATGAGTTTCCTTGCTTTCCAAGTAGAAAATCCACAAGAGTTCCTTTGAGAGTAGTTTTGAGTGAGTTCAAATGTGAGGAATGATTTTGAATATTAGGAATAAGGTTTAAGTCATTAGGGAGTGTTTAGATAGCTTAGAAATTTCCAAAAGATCATTAGAATAAATTGAATTTACAAAAATGCCATTAATGAAATGGCTAGAAAAATTACACGTCACTGTTTCAAGAAGGAGTTCACGAGCCGTGTGACACTGCAGAGTCCGTGTACAGTGCATGTGAACCATTACTTAGACAAAAATTCATTTGACGGAAGTCCTAAATCATAACCCAACACTTTAAAACTTTTTGACAAAAAACTCAACCTCATGGAAGGGCCACACGGGCCGTGTAGTGTCACATGGTCCATGACACTACCCGTGGCACCAACCTTAAACAAAATAAATTCCTTCCGTCAAGAGTGAAAATATACTTAGAAAAATTTTCATCTCGGAAGCTATATGGTTGGTCATACGGCCCGTGCAGGTGGCTGTGTGACCACACTTTATTCCAAACGGAGGGTTTATAAGCTTAAGGCTACCGCACGGTCTGTGAAGTGTCACACGGCCCGTGCAGGGTCCAAGTGTGGCGTGCTTTAGCTTGAAACTC
Organism: Solanum sejunctum; assembly: GCA_025642045.1. Lineage (NCBI taxonomy): Eukaryota > Viridiplantae > Streptophyta > Magnoliopsida > Solanales > Solanaceae > Solanum > Solanum sejunctum. Next base: position 8,493 of record JAOTQJ010193107.1, read on the forward strand.
CTCACCAAGGCCAACATCTAATTTTTGAGGCCAAGTGTCACTCCACTGGAGGCCACATGGGTCATGTGGCATCACACTGACTGTGACGTCTCCCCTGAAGTGTCACCTTGATCTAAAACTTTCGAAAATGAAATTTCAAGCTCTAACGAAGTCGTACGATGTCTGAGTCATTACAATATATTCCTTGTGATACTCTATTAATATGTTGATACTATATCAGTGCCATAGAAGAGTGAGTTTAATCCTCTTTGATATCTGGTCGGTGTATGTATACCCTATTGGTATATCACACAAGGTGGGCACTGATGTCAGCACAAGAATTTTAATAGTAGAGAGGTATAAATCTAAAGGGCTATATGGATGTAAATAATTTGATTCAGAGGGACATAAGCGTAAATTTCCCCAAGAAAATAGTCACCTCCAACCTTGTGGCCCATAAAGACCAAAATAGAATCAACTTGAGCTAGTATCAACTTCGGCATAACAACATTTCTCTCCTCCTTTAATTTTGGTTTAATATTTCTAATTATTTTATATTTAGCCTATTAGAACATTTAAAAAATATTTTTGCATTTGATCCATGAATATGCTATTAGTCGTCTATTGTCTACTATCATTTAAAATTTTAAATAAATGTATATTTATTATTTGCAATTAGATTATTTTTCCATTAGAAGTCTAGGTTGTCAGCATTAATTGAAGAAAATAGACAAAATCCAATTGAATTTTATTCAACCATCATTTAATTAAAGAAAATAGATAAAATCTAATTAAATTTTATTCAACCAGCATTTATTCTAGAAAAAAGTTTCATCCATTTTCAAAAATAGAATTTTGCATCCAACTCAATCATACTTGATGGAGCCAAAACTAAAAGAGAAATTTACCTTATATATATACACACACACATACACACACTAGATAAGTAACTCGTGCTTAGCATGGGCCCAACGTTTATATTTTTATACCTTCTTTGAATGATTATTACTCATTGTATTGTATTATATTGTTAGTCTAAATACAATTTTTATTTTGACTGTTACTTAAATTCTTTAATCGTATTGTTTAAATCCATAGTTAGTAATAATGAAAAGATTCATTTTGTTTAATGATCGATTTAGTGTAATCGCATCGTTACCTTAATAGTTTATTCTCATTTTATCTTTACCTATTATTTAATGATTCTATTTTTTCGTTTATCCTACCTTTTTATAGTAGTTCTACCAGGTACACTACAATTTCTTATAGGTTTGTCATTCAAATTATATATGATATTATATTAAGACTGAGAATTATACAATATATCCAAATATTATATTCATTAAAATAATTTTGTAAAATATAGTATATAGTAATTTGACCTATATTTTGTTGACATTAAATATTAAAACAATCACTTTTATATTATGAATTTATGTGATCTATTATTTAATTTAATTTTTATCACTAAATAATGACATAAATTTATTAGGAATTGAAGTTAATCTATTTATTAGATTCAATTGAATTGTATAATAACCACAATTCATTGTGTTTTACTATTTTAAATATCAATATTTAAAATTTATTGCTCAAGTAAAAATTAGAACCAAGAAATGCAAACGTGAAGTTCGGCATATAATATATCTTAGTTAATAAAAAACTTTATTTGCGCATATAATATTTATTATTTTTTTCATGTAGAGTAATAGCTACATTTCTAAAAACATATGAAATTAGTTATTAACTTCATATCTACTCCATGATCATCACTAATTGTTAGTAGCTAATATAAATTTGTCGTTGTATGGGTTTAGCGATGAATTGATGAATCTTACTGTTTATCCGCAAAATTTATCTGGCGCTAAATTTGAATTTTTTAGTAGTGTTTGTTGCTACGTACTCTATTATTTACATCAATGTAATTAAGAAAAAACATATAGACTTAAATTATAAGTGTATTTCGAACTTTTCTATTTAGAATTAAATTTTCAGTTCTCTTATTTCAATATTTTTTTCACTGTTGATTACAAACAACAATAACAACAACAACATACCCAGTGATATCCCACAAGTGGGGATTGTTGATTACCAATCTAAAGTTTAAATTATAACTATGCACTTGTCATTTTATCTTTTTGCTATTAGTATATGTTTAATTTATTTGTTTATCTAATTGCTAATAACTAATAAGTCATGTGTTCAAAACATATTTAGTGTAATAATTTACTTTTTATATTTAAAACTATTTTTTATTAATATTTTTCACAAATATAATATTTGTGAAAATTTGAATTTTTCAAATTTAATATTTTTATGAGATTTATTAATATAAAAAGGAGATAAGTTGTTAAAACGAAATTATTTTTTAGTTCTTATCTAGACAGAAGAATAATAATATTAAGCTAAATTTAAAAATTAAAATAAGTAATCTACTAGAATTAATTAATTTTGACTTAATTAATATTAAAGTAAGATAATATTATAATGTAAATATACATAAATTGGATTAAGAATACTTTTTTAAAAAAAAAATTAAAACTTGGTTCGATAACTTCAAATACGATAATAAAAATAAAAAAAATTCATACATATTAAGATGTACATTTAATCATTTTATGACAATTAGAATTTTCTAAAACTTGGATTGCTTTCTCTGAAAATATCACACACACTTTGCATAATATAATAATTACTTTAAGCTTTTTTAATTAATTTTATAAAAATGTTCTTGGTTGTCCTTGGTATAGCTTTCTATATAATAAAAATATAATAGGAATAATCATAATAACAAAAAGGAGTTAATATATGAAATTTGCGTAGAATATTTAACTACTTAGAATAAAATTACAGGATAAGTATAATGGAAACTATGTAATATGTTATTAAATTAGGATAAAATGAAAGATATATCCTTAATTTTTTTATATTTCATTTTATATTAAAAAGATCTTTTTAGAATTTTTTTTTTTTTTTTTGCTTATCTTTCCTAGTAGATTTTTGTTAGCATGTGAAATTACTTTTTTATCCTTAGTCATCATTGATTTTATATTTCTATAGAATAATAATAGCAGATGTTTCTAGAATATATATTTGTTGTTTATATTTCTTGATAGATTTTTGTTAGTGTGAAATTATATTTTTACCACCCTTAGTTGTCGTACCTTTTACATTCTATATAATAGAAATAGAAATACACACACATACATATATATATACTACCTTAAAAATACCAACTTTAAAATTCTAAAGTCAAATTACTAAAATAACCCCACTTAAAAAAATTTAAAAAAAAAAACAAAAAACATTTGCCATCAGCCGCCAAACTCCAAAAAACAATTGCCGTTCCACTCCTTTCCAATCGATCTGTTTCGTCCCTCACCACTTCTCATGCTTCGACAGCAGCATGTTTGAATTGAAATATCTCTTCTATATTCCAACCTAAAAGAATCTGCTGTAATTTCTTAAAAGATATCCTTGTATGTAGTTTTTATGATGGTGATATGTTTCTCATTGAACCTGACTAAATAATGATAATTACCCATAAGTTTTTCGATGAAATGTATAAACTTGAAGTCACTAGACAACGATTTTGATGGAAGAAATTTGACTGCGCTGAACACATGTATCTTGAGACAATTTTCATAGTAAATATGAGTGAAATAAATTTTCTAATATGGTATAATGCTTTCCTGGTCATGTTTGAAAGGTTTTTCAGAATTTATACCCTATTCTTTCATGTATAATTATTTACTCAAAAATTGTTCATTTGTATAGTATCATTGAATTTAGTATAAGATAGTCGAAACGTTGCTTGTGAACAAACTGACGTACTCCTCGGGAGGAGTTGTGTGGATCTGTTTAAATTAAATTGTTGCCTGCTTCAATCAACAGTTGTAAGTTTCACTTTGACTTGCTTATCTTTTTTTTTTAAAAAAAGCAGGTCACCTTTAGAACATTGTTTTGTGCTGTGAATTGCGGGGAATAATCCCAAATTCAATAGCCATGACAATATGTTGGCCATTTCTACTAATTGAAGTACTTGGGCTATTTCAAATCAATATGGGCTTACTCAAAAGAACAAATTAAAATTTGAAGATGCTGAACTAGATATCATTTCAATTAGAATAATGGCTGAAGAAACACTAAGAGAATGGGGTGGAGCATTGACTACAGTAACTTATGTCTTATTAGGATACACTTATCACACCCCGGGAGGGTACCCTTGACGTGGCTGACACGCAAAGACTATTGCTAGCCTCCGGGCGAACCACTTGCCTCATCATCACATCGTACTCAACAGCGAAAGAAATAACTCAAACAGATACAATATTATTAATGAAAACTCACTCACAGTTTTAAAAGAACGTGGTTTGAAATTACATAATACTTTTTTAAGAAATCACTCTCTCAACGTCTACGAAGCCTCTAATCAACAATCCAGACTATGCCATGACAGGCCATAGACACCTCAAATGAAATTAGTATTCAATAAAAGATAGAAGGTAAAAAGGGCTTCACCGGAATATAAGGAGAGCTCACCAACTCTGAAGTGCACGATCTAGATCTCAGCGGTGCATAGGCTGAAGTCCTTTATCTCCAGTATCTGCATTATGAAATGATGCAGCACCAAAGGTGTTAATACGTGGAATGTACGATAAGTCCAACTGCTCAAATATAATAATGATAATAATAATGATAAGCTCAAGAATACTCACCTCGATTCCTCAACTCATGCTCAGTTCAGTATATAACGGTTTAGAATATTTCATACGCTCAAACAATATATATGTGTGTGTGTGTGTATATATATATATATATTGAAAGTAAACTCAAGTTTGTAAATCTCATGTTCAATCAAAGTTGCTTAGGAATTTTTCTTAATCGACATACCTCTCACCACCATAAGTTAGGTGTTGTACAATGAATCGGCATCGTTGTCACGCCCATCATATACGAGCCAAAGCATAAGACGATCAACTCTCTCTTGTATCCAGGGTAAATGTCCACTTACGGGAGAAGTCACTAGAACAATGTTGTATGACTATCCGACGCTGGCAACGTAGTTTTGGAGTTTAAAGTAAAAGTGTACTCGCTCCCCAATCAGTGCTCGACACTCCTCCCAAGACTTAAACATACTCAAATCATCATGTAACTTAGTCCTTAATACTCCATCAATCAACTCATCCTTATCCTCATAGAGTTATCTCAATTCGTCTCAAAGATTCATCAATTCATTCAATCACATATAAGTACTCAAATATAGTCAACTCAACAATCATGTAACTTATCATGTTCGACTCAATTCGAACGATCATTTGGATTCCTTTAACCTTACTCATCATGTTATGTAAACAAGTTTATAATGTAACATGTTTTCATATTCAACGACTCAAGTATTCTTAATTCATCATATTAACCTCAATTCACCTTCAAATAAACTCATTTCATATAGAACATAAATCTCAAGACATAATATAATTTCAAGTAGTAAAGTCCTCATATAATAGCAAGAGAATGAATAAAACTTTCTCATCAACAACTTATTTTAAATCTCTAACTCAAGTAAATAAAGTGACATGTAGAGTGTTTCGATTTAATTTTTATGCACCAAGATAAATTTATCACTCATCATAAATAATATTCTCATAATAAAGTACTTAAAAGTATACGAAAACAAACTCATTTGTATAAAATATCTTATTTAAAAGATTTAGAAAATAGGAGCAACTTACAAGAATAAAATTGGCGAAGCTTTACAAAATAAAATACCTCCCTTCAGCTAATAAAATCTCTCATAATAAATCATTATATTTTCTTCTCACGATTTTTTTCTTATCTTTTACTCTGTCATATGCTCTCTATGTTAACTCGCCTCTGTATGCATATAAAAAGAGCAAGATGTTCCTCCTTATATACAAGGAACAAACGGCTCCTCAAAGAGCTAGAGGACATAAAAAAAAGTTAAGTGGAATACAATAAATGGAAGACACAATAGTACTCCACCAATGAGTATTAAAATAAAGGAGTGAAAGAAGAAACGAAAATGGATAAATTTTTTAAAAAAATTCTATCCAACAATCAGAGTCGTTACATTATCTCCCTGTTAAGATCATTCATCCTTGAATAAAAAGAATACAGGTTAAGGCACGAATCCTCTCATGAACCCTAATAATTAATTACCCTTCGATTGACTCATTTAAACTAATCAAATAAGGAATGCAACAATTATAATAATCACATCACATTAACAAGTCATAGTAATCCTCACTCAAACTCTAGAACTCTATCATATCTATGAATGAAAGAAAAACTCAATAAATATGAATTTAGAAGGAATTATTATCGCCAATTCTCTCGCTATCCGTAGACTGGAATAAGTGGAGGTATCTGGATTTCATGTCCTCTTCCGCCTCCCAAGTAGCTTCTTTTATGAATTGATTCCTCCACAATACCTTAACAGATGCAATCTATTTGTTTCTCAACCTTTGAACCTGATGATCAAGGATTTGGACAGGAATCTCCTCATAACTCAGACTATCTTTTACCTCAACGCTCTTGATAGGCACTATCAACTGTGGATATCCAAAATATTTCTTAAGTATAGAAATGTGAAAAAATCGAGTGGATAGTCGCTAATTCTGAAGGTAGCTCCAACTCGTGCACAACTTTGTTCACTCTCTTTATGACTCGGTAACGACCAATATATCTTGGACTTAGCTTTTCTTTCTTCCCAAACCTCACTACTCCCTTCATGGGTGACACTTTCAAATATACCCAATTATTGATCTCAAACTCTAAGTCTCTGCTTTGGACATCTGTCTGAGGGTGGAAGTCTCTACTTAGATTCACCCTAGTACCTAATCCCTTCTGGAAAGACCTTCAAAACTGAGAGGTGAATTGAGATCCTCTGTCCGAGATGATGGACAACGAAACTCCATGCAACCTCACAATCTCACGAATATATAACTTGGCATATTCCTATACAGTGTTAGTTGTCTTGATTGCCAAGAAGTGAGCAGACTTAGTGATTTTGTCCACTATTACCCAAATCGAGTCATGTTGCTTTCGAGACCTTGCTAAGCTGGTAATGAAAGTCTATATTGATCATTTTCCACTTTCATCCTAGAATTTTGATGTTTTGAGCTGGACCACTCAATTTTGATGCTCAAACTTGACCTGTTGATAATTGAGACACTTTGCAATAAATACCGCAATATCCTTTTTCATCCCATTCCACCAATAGACTTCTCTCAAGTCGTGATACATCTTGTTGGAGCCAGAATAGATGGAATACCTGGAGTTATATGTTTCCTCCATAATCCTCTCTCGCACATTATCAAAGTCAAGAACACATAATCTGTCTTGATATCTCAATACCCCATCTCCCTCTTTGGCAAAAGCCAAAACCTTCTGCTTATGTACATCATCTTTCAACTGCAATAGAACAGGATCTCGGTCTTCATTTTCCTTCACCTCTGATACTAAAGATGAAGCAGACCCATTTTGGACATTAAACCCTCCCCTATTATTCTCTTCAAGTTGTACTCCCAATCTAGCCAGTCTATGTACCTCTTTGACCAACTCTTTCCTTTTTTCCTCTACAAGGGTAGTGCTCCCCATGGATATCCAACTTAATCAGCTTCGAAAAGTTAAGAGTAATATGTGGCAATAATTTCGAATTGTCAACGCATATATTGAAAATATTGTCAAATTATTCCCTGCTAAGAGCATCGGCAACCACATTAGCCTTATCTGGATGGTAGAGAATGCTCATATTGTAGTCCTTGAGCAACTCAAGCCATCTTCTTTGCCTCAAGTTAAGCTCCTTCTGGGTAAAAACATATTGTAGGCTTTTGTGGTCTGTGAACACATCAACATGCACTCCATACAAGTAGTAGCGCCAGATCTTGAGAGTGAACACTACTGCTGCCAACTCTAAGTCATGAGCGGGGTAGTTTTTCTCATGCACTTTGAGTTGTCTAGAAGCATAGGCAACAACCTTCCCGTTTTGCATCAACATATATCCCAATCCCACTCTTAAGGTATCACAGTAGATAACAAACCCATCAATCCCATCGGGCAAGGTCAACACCGGTGCAGTATTCAACCTCGTCTTTAACTCCTAGAAACTTTTCTCACACTCATTAGATCATTGAAATTTGACCTTCTTCTGAGTCAGTCTAGTCAATGGTACGAATATGGAAGGAAACCCTTCAACGAACCTTCAATAGTAACCATCCAACCACAGAAAACTTCTTATCTCAGTCAGTGAGGTTGGTCTTGGCCAATTCTTAACCGTCTTAATCTTTTGAGTATCCACTTGAATTGCATTCCCAGAAACCACATGACCTAAGAATGCCATGGATTTGAGCCAAAATTCACACTTAGAAAACTTTTCATACAACTCATGATCTTGAAGCTTCTGCAAAGCAATTCTGAGGTGATTGACATGCCTCCTTATTCCTAGAATACACCAAAATGTCATTGATGAACACAATCACAAACTTGTTAAGATACTGCCTAAATACCCTATTCATTAAGTCCATAAAGGTTGTAGGTACATTTGTCAACCCAAAAAACATCACCAAAAACTCGAAATAACCATATCGGCTTTGAAAAGTCATCTTTGGGATGTCACATTCTCTCACTTTCAACTGGTGATAGCCTAATCTGAGGTCTATCTTAGAGAAAATAGTGGCACCTTGAAGTTGGTCAAATAAGTCATTGATTCTAGAAAAAGGATACTTATTCTTAATTGTCACTTTATTCAGCTGACGATAGTCGATACACATCCTTAAGGAACTATCCTTTTTTGGTACAAACAAGACCGAAGCATCCCATGGAGAGACACTTAGCCTTATGAATCCTTTTTCCAATAAGTCCTTCAGTTGTTCCTTCAACTCCTTTAACTTTGCAAGGGCCATCCTACATGGAGGAATGAAAATTGACTTCGTGTCAGGAAGAACGTCAATCCCAAATTTAATCTCACTATTAGGAGGGATTCTAAGCAAATCCTCAGGAAACACATCATGAAACTCATTTACAATTGGGACTGACTCAAGAGAAGGGGGCTCAATATTATCCGATTTAACTCGCACGAGGTGATAGATACATCCCTTAGAAATCAATCTTCAGGCCTTGAGGTAAGAAATAAATTTATCCTTTGGCACAACCAAATCTCCTTTCCACTCAATAACAGGCTCATTAGAAAACTGAAATTTAACTATTTGAGTTTGACAATCAATCGAGGCATAGTAGGCATGAAACCAATCTATACCAAGGATTATATGAAATCAACCATCTCCAACTCAACCAAATCAGCAGAATTATCCCTATGATTAATAGATACCACACAGTTTCTATAGATTCTCTCATTTCGAATAAACTCACCAATAGGAGTAGAGACAAAAAATGATTCAAGCAAGTATTCAGGGAGAATCTCAAATCTACTCACCATATAAGGAGATACAAAAGACAAAGTAGCACCAGGACCCATCAAAACATAGTAATCAAGAGTAAAGACTCGAATCATACCCGTTATAATATCCTGCGCATTCTCTTGGTCCTGTCGATTCCCCATTGTATACAGACAATTTGTCCCTCTACTTGGTACTGGTGCAATACCTCTTTGGTTACCCCTCGATGGTGGTGTTGTGGTAGCGATTTGGACCTTATTGCTCCACGTCAGACATTTTCTCTAAAAATAACCCTGTTGGCCATACTTATAGCAACTATTCGCTCCATCTCTACATTCTCCCAGATGCATTTTGCCATATTTCTCGCAAAGTGGCCTCCTTTTAGAGCCAAGAGACATGTTGGCTTGTGAACCCTGTGCCCTAAAGTTTGGCTAGCCTTGGGACTTTTGATCATGCCTATGGCACAGAGCTAGTGCACTAGCTAAAGATGGTGCATAGTTGGAGAACCTCTTTTAGAAGTAGGACTTATCTCCCTTACCCTGCTTGTGTTGAATTGACTCAGCCCCCAATGACCTGGATTTTTTTCTCAGATGCTTCTTCCTATCCTTATTTTTGTCCTCCTCAGTTTCCTAAGCATAAACCATTAACCTCAAAATATCCATATCCGAAACTAACAATGCCACCTTACATTCTCTCTTCACATGCTTAACTAGCTGAGATACAAACCTCCTTATCCTTGCTCTCATATTCGGGATCATCTTTGTAGCGTACCTAGACAGCTGGATGAATTTCAAACTATACCCTTTCATCATCAATCCCCCTTTTTTCAAGTTTACGAACTCCTCAACCTTCGCTTCTCTCAGCTCCTAAGGGAAAAATGATCGAGAAAGGCACCTTCAAATGCATCCTAAGTAGCAGGCTCAATATTTTCTCCCCGACTCTCTTCCCACTGATTGTACCAAACATTGGCCACATACTTTAGTTGGTAAGCAGCCAACTCAACTCCCTCAGTCTCAGTCGCATGCATGGTCTTCAACACCTTTCACATCTCATCAATGAAGTTCTGAGGGTCCTCTTCAACTTTTTACCTAGTGTAGACAAGTGGGTTCATCCTCAAAAAATTCCTTAGCTTGGAAGCAGTCGTGGTCTCTTGAGAGCTAGGGGCTAGTGAACCTCGATTCTCATTTTGACAAGCTACTAAATGGGTAAGCATAGCTATGGCTCCTCAAAATTCGACCTCTAAAGTAGGAGCAGGCGGAGCAGTAGGTGTCAAAGGAACATTAGTTATCCTGGACAGTCAGCCTCGACCCCTCATTTCTATTTGATGAGGCACCTCTGAAGTAGGGTTCTCGGTAATGCTAGCTGAGGTATTTCTTTGGGTTACTGCACGTCTTGGAGGCATGATCTACAATTGCGTAACGCACGGGTTAGGAAAAAAATTTCTAGAGATCATAAGAAAAGGTAACAATTCCTAATGTTTTCTAATTTCCTGTTTATGAAATATGGTGCACAACACACACATAAATGAGACTCTACTAGACACGACTTCATAGAATTCTTAGGACTCTTGAACTCTGGGCTCTGATAGGAAGTTTCTCAAGTTCTAGGAGGGTACCATTAGCGTGGTTGGCATGGAAAGACTATTGCTAGCCTTCAAGCAAACCACTTGGCCTCATCATCACATCATACTCAACAGAAGAAGAAATAACTCAAATAGATACAATATTATTAATGGAAACTCACTCACAGTTTTCAAAAGAATGCATTTTGAAATTATACAATACTTTTTAAGAAATCACTCTCTCAACGTCTATAAAGCCTCTAATCAACAATTCAAATGGTGTCATGACAGGCCATAGACACCTCAAATGAAAATAGTACTCAATAAAGACAGAAGGTAAAAAGGGCTTCTCCGGAATGTAAGAGAGCTCACCAACTCTGAAGTGCACGATCCGGATCTCAGTGGTGCATGGGCTGAAGTCCTTTATCTCTAGTATCTACATCATGAAAGATGCAGCGCCAAAAGCGTCAGTATGTAGAATGTACGGTAAGTCCAATGGGCTCAAATATAATAATGATAATAATAATGATAAGCTCAAGAATACTCACCTCGACTCCTCGACTCCTCAACTCAAGCTCAGCTCAGTATATAACAATTTAGAATATTTCATATGCTCAAACAAATATATATATATATAATGAAAGTAAACTCAAGTTTGTAAATCTCACATTCAATCAAAGTTGCTTAGGAGTTTCTTTTAACCGACATACCTCTCACCACCATAAATTAGGTGATGTACAACGAATTGGCATCGTTGCCACGCCCTTCCTTTAAGTGACACGGCATAGGACGATCACCTTTCTCTTGGATCCAAGGTAAATATCTACTTACGGGACAAGTCACCAAAATAATATTGTATGACTATCCTACGCTGGCAACGTAGTTTTGAGGTTTAAAGTAAAAGTGTACTCGCTCCCCACTCAGTGCTCGATACTCCACCCAAGACTTAAACATGCTCAAATCATTATGTAACTAAATCCTCAATACTCCATCAATCAACTTATCCTCAATCTCATAGAGTTATCTCAATTCATCTCAAAGATTCATCAATTCATTCAATCACATACAAGTACTCAAATATAGTCAACTCAACAATCATGTAAATTATCATGCTCAACTTGATTCAACCGGTCATTTGAATTCTTTTAACCTTACTCATCATGTTATGTAAATAAGTTTATAATGTAACATGTTTTCATAGTAAACGACTCAAGTATTCTCAATTCGTCATATTAACCTCAACTTTACTTCATACACTCATTTCACATAGAACATAAATCTCAAGACATAACATAATTTCAATTAGTAAAGTCCTCATATAATAGCAAGAGAATGAATAAACTTCCTCATCAACAACTTGTTTTAAATATCTAACTCAAGTAAATAAAGTGACATGTAGGGTCTTTCTATTTAACTTTTATGCTTCAAGATAAATTCATCAATCGTCATAAATAATATTATCATAATAAAATACTTAAAAGTATACAAAAATTATTGGGAAAAAATAAAACTTTTTTCCCCTAAACCCCAAGATCTCCACCCCTTTTGCAAAAAGGAGAAAAATTGAGAAATAAAACAACACAAGAATTTAACTTGAAAAACCCAAAACTGGGAAAAACCACAATCATTGTCAAAAGACAATAACCGACCACTATGTGAAAAATTTTTACAATCACATAAAATCTCAATACATTCTCCTAACAAACAATGTTAGAAATGTATTTGGTTTGGTACATTTG
>JAOTQJ010193118.1:0-21187 GCA_025642045.1 Solanum sejunctum
GCACCATTCACGGCCCCTGGGTTGGGTCGTGACATAACCACTAAGTCATGTTCTACCTAATTATGCCTTGTAACTCATGTAAGGTCCAGGGCATAATTACTCCATTAATTTAGCAATATTATTATCCATTTTATTCTTATTTAAGATAAGGAATACTTTTTCACCTATAAACATAGATATTTCTTCCTTTATGAAGGATATATACAAGAAAAATGTGAAGTGTGAAAAATATTGTACTGCATAGTGAAATATGCAATAGTATAAGTGAGAGTTGGGCCAAAGAAAATATTTTATGTCTTCAATCATATTCACTATATAAAAGAGATAAATTGTATGTTGAATGAAGATGTTCTTTTTCTGGAGCTTTGGACTCTTCAACTAATCAAGTGTTGTTTGAGTCATACAACATTATTAGGTTGTTGCATCATGGAGGAGACAAGTCAAGCGTATTACTGTTGAATTGGTGTAGTATGATGACCAATAGCAAAAGCAACAGTTAAGTGTAGAAAATAACAAGTTTTAGTCCGAGTTAGGTTTTCGTTTAATCTCATTATGCTTCAAAAGTTATACGTTTGATAGACATATTCAGCTAAATTAAGTTTATGACATAAATTTATCATGTATACTTACACTCATGTTAGTACAAATTGCTCTCTTTATCATCAGTCCTAATATGAATCGTCTTATTTCTTTGGTGATAAGATAAATAGTTGAAGATTGTTATATTTGCACAATATGTTTCTATATTTTTAGGATATTACCCATTTTAGAAAGAAACCATAACGATAGCCTTTTTTTTCTTAGTGAAATGGCTTATGTTGGACTTATTTTTTTAGTGAAATAATAGAGGATGGTAGACTATTGGATGAGGAGTCTTCAGATACAGTTGTATGCATATCCTTCTCAATCTTCAAGGACTATATATTATGTTGAACTTTATTGAGAATTAATTTGGAATACTATCTAGGAATATTCCACTACTAAATATAACAGACATAATAGCGACAGATTTGTTAGCTCAATTGCTACATTACCATAATATTGTAATAGTTGTTTTCTCTATGTTGCAATAGATTTATTAGCTTAATTATGATAGTTATTATTGTTATTGCAATGAGATCACACATTGATAAAAATTGCTGCAGCAATGATGTGTTATCTATTATTACAGTCTCATATGTTCCAACAATTGGTAGCCTATTTGCCTACACCTAATCTTTTTTACCAAGTCTAAATGTTATATCCTTTAGCATTTAAATATTTATTTTTAGGTCCAAATTGTATATTTTATTTTTTATCTTAGTTTAGTTATAAGTTTATTTTAAAAGATTTGAAAACTACATAAAATAGAATCACATTTTATTGTAGGTTTTGTTTTAGAGAAAAGAAAATTTATAAAAATATATGTTTTTTTAAATTTTCATCTTAATAAATAAGCTAGTAGTGTTAGTATTTTCTTAATTATATTTCAGTTTAGCTAGCTAACTTTTCTATCTTTATTTATTGAAAATAGTCTCCTAATATTTTTATATTTTTCTTTTTCTTTCAAAATAAAAATAAAATATGAGAAATATTAAAAAATAAAATAATAACTTTTGACACCTAAAACAACCCAACACACCACAAATCCTAACTCACTACCTCATTATCTCACAAACCTGCACACAACACAACACAACACACAATCTCACATCTTTCTCCCATATACTATATTAAAACAATACATGAACACATTCTACAATATATATATATATTATATAATATATATATATATATATACACACACACACGCTCAAATACAGAAAAACACACATTGTAATGTTGAAAAACTTTATAAAATTCATTCAAGATCACAAGTAAATCATTAGACAAAGATTTAAATTCATAAGAATAAAAAGGGCACTAACCTTGATCTTTCAAAATTGAAAAACTTGATCTTCTTAAACTTCAAGATTGTTTTATGTTTTATTTCTGAGATGGAGAGAAAAAGAAAAGTGTTGTCTTCTATTTTAGGGACCATTCTATTTAAAGAGTTATAAAGTGTCTTTTCTGGCTAAAAGACATATTTTCAATAAGTTTCCATCAGACTTAAGAAAAGGTTCAAGGGTTTTCAAAATAATTAAAATTAACCCTTATTAATGGATATTTATTTTTATGACACAAAATTTTAATACCTTATTAGATCATACAATGGACTAATTTAATGATAGCAAATCAATGTATAATATATTAATATATGAGTCCACAAATTAAAAAGTACTAACAATCTCCCATTTGGTCAAAATATATTTCTAAAGAATCATACATAGATGAAACTTATTGCGCACAAACTTCTACTATCTTAATTTAATATCTCAAAATAATCTGGTCTAATTATAATACCAATATAGGATTAAAGAGGTTTTCATGACATATATTTGTACCTAAACTCATCAATGGTGACAAATATCACCAATACCAATGACATAGATCAAATACAGAAATTATATGCAAAATAATCTAAATCATGTCTATTTTCATTTGGTCCTACTTAATGATTTTAACAGTCCAAAATTATTTTCTTATACCTTGAGTAACATAAAAACAGAAAGTTGATGTCTTTATTATTAGAGTTATCAATAAATACATGAAATTCATAAATTTCACAAAACTTTAGTCTATACAGAAAATAAACTTTATCATATCAAAAGAATAAACAAAATATAAACTCCCACTAAAATAGCTCATCTTCAAATCTGACAACACACATATGAGCCACATGCCTATGAAATACTTTAGGCGGTAAACCTTTTGCGAGCGGACTCAGAATCATCAAGTTTGTACTAATATGATCAATCGATCCAAGATGACTCTGAAATCTTTTCTTTACAACCAAAAATTTAATATCAATGTACTTTAACTTTGATGAACTTTGATTGTTCTTCGAAAATAACTCAATAAATTTTCAATGGTCTTTCACTGCCACCGACTATCTTTATTCCAGTGATAAAATTCCTCAGTTGTATTCCTTAATTTGATACTTCATAGCAGACCGTAAATTCAGCTTCCATATTAGATGAATATATTAATTTTTGTTTTACTCTTTTCCATGAAATAGCTCCTCCAACTAACATGAAAACACAACCTGATGTAGATCTTCTACTATATGTCAAGACATCCAACAAAATTTTAATCAGAATATCCTACGATCTCTAAGTGATCTGATCTCTAATAAGTGAGCATGTGATCTTTAGTTCTTTGAAGATACTTCATAACCTGTTTTGCTGCTTTCCAATGATCCATTTTCGGGTTACTTAAATATCAGCCTAACATTCTCACTATGTATGATATATCTGGATGCGTACAAACTTGTGCATACATAAGTCTTTCCACTGCTAATGCATTTAGAATTTTGTGCATTTCTTTCTTTTCTATGTCCTAATTTGGATATTGGCGCAAACTAAACTTATCACCTTTTTTCACAGGTGTATCTCCTGGTGCACAATTTTGCATGCCAAGTCTACTTAGCATCTTTTTAATATAAGTTTTCTGTGATAATTCAAGTATGTTTTTGGTACGATCCCTATGGATATCTATACCCAGAACAAAGGATGTCTCACCAAGATCTTTCTTTTCAAATTTGCTAGGTAAAAATTTCTTAGTTTCATGCAATAAACCTACATCACCACTCGCTAGTAGAATGTTATATACACATGGTATAAGGATGATAAATTTTCTCCCACTGAACTTGAGATATATGCATTGATCAATGGTGTTTTCCTAAAAACCAAAAGAGGTTATCATCTGGTCAAACTTCTGGTACCATTGACGGGATGCCTGCTTTTATAAGATATATAAGGATATCTTAAGTTTATATATAATGTGCTATCTATTTTGAGATTTAAAAGTTTATAGTTACACCATGTATATTATTTCTTCAATGTTTCCATTGAGAAAAACAGTCTTTACGTCCATTTGGTGTAGCTCTAAGTCATAATGAGCTACAAGTGTCATAATGATTCTAAAAGAGTCTTTTGATGAAATTGGTGAAAATGCCTCTTTAAAATCTATGCTTCCTTTTGAGTGAATTCTTTGGCGACTAGACGAGTTTTATATTTTTTGCTGTTACCTTTTGAATCACGCTGAGTTTTGAAAATTCATCTACACCCAATTAGTTTCGATCCTTGTTGTAACTCAACAAGATCCCAAACATCATTGTCTTTAATAGATTTTATCTTATCTTTCATGGTTTTGATCCATTTAACAAAGTTTCGATATGATTTTTCTTGACTAACAGTTATAGAATCATCTTACAATCCCATATCAAAATCATGTTCTTAGAGATAAACGAAATAGTCATCAAAAATTCTATTTCTCCTTTCTCTATTGGATCTTATTTTAGGCGCTTTAATTTGAGGTTGTTGAATATGGGGTGGTATCGTTGTATTGTCTACAAGATCCTGATTTACAAGTTGAGAAATATTTGGAACTGATATTATTGTGTTTTCTATGTAATCCTGATTTACAAGCTGAAAAATATTTGGTAAAGTAACCATATCATTTTCAATAGTAGAATTGATATTATCAAATTCCTCTTCAAACACAATTTGTTTGTTTTGATTGTTCCCTCCATAATCAACATTCTCAATAAATTAGGCATTTTCTATATCAAAAAAGGATCTATTTGAGGGATTATAAAATTTAAAAGCTCTCGATCTTTCAGAGTAACCCACAAAATAGCAACTAATAGTTCTTGAATCCATTTTATTTTCATTAGGTTTGTAAGGTCTTTCTTCGACTGGACATCCCCAAACATGTAAGCGCCTAATACTAGGTTTCTTACCTGTCCACAACTCGTATGGGGATTTAGCTGTCGCCTTTTTTGAAACTCTATTTAGTATGTAAACTGCAGTTTTTAATGCTTCTCCCCAAAGCGATTCAGGTGAAGAAGAATAACTAATCATACTTCTTACCATATCTTTTAGAGTTCAATTTTGTCTCTCGGATATACTATTTTGACGAGGAGTTTCTAGCATGATGTATTGAGATACAATTCCACACTTTGCTAGATAGTTTGTAAAAGGTCTTGGACATTGTTCACCTGAACCATCATATCTTCTGTAGTATTTTCCTCCATAATCAGATTCGATAACCTTATTTTCTTGCCTAATTGGGTTTTAACTTCAGATTTGAAAATTTTGAAAATATTCAAAGATTGTGACTTCTCATAAATTAAATAAATATAGTCATAGCAGGTATAATCATCTATAAAGTTGATAAAATATTATTGACCATTCCATGAAGTCATAGAGAAAGGACCACAAATATCCATATGTATCAACTCTAAAGGTTCTTTACTCCTATAAGTACCTATTTTCCTTATATTCATTTGTTTTCTCTTGATGCATTCTATACAAATTTTAAAATCTGATAAATTAAGGGAATCAAGAATTTCATTAGGCACAGACCTTTGTATTCTTTGTTTTGAAATATGACCCAATTGTCATAATATTGATGAATTCTCATTTATTAATCAGCGCTTGGACCAAAATTACTGGAATGTAGGTTTTAATTATTGTATAAGGCTTCACGATTTAATTTATATAATTTATCAATCAGAATACCAGTTCTAATATATTAGAGTTTAGAGAAATACTACAATTTTTATTTTCAATAGAACAAGTATATCAAATTTGTCCAAACAAGAAATAGAAATTAAGTTCCATCTAAATGATGGTACAACAAATATTTCCTCTAATTCCAAACAGAAATCAGTATCTAATAAAATTCTAAAGACACCAATAGCCTCCATAGCTGCCTTATTTTCATTGCCTACATAGATATATCTTTTAGCATCAATTGGCTTTTGACTCTTTAGGCAATCCTGCATAGTGACACTTACGTGAATAGTTGCACTCGAATCTATATACCAAGTATTACTAGGTATAATAGCCAAATTAACTTTTGAACAAACAAAATTGAGAAGTTTACCTTTCTTTTCACGCCAAGCAGCGTACTTGAAACACTGTTTCTTCTTATGACCAAGTTTCTTACAAAAGAAACATGACATCTTTTTCTTAATATCAGATGTTCCTTTGTCTGTTGTTTCTTTATTTTTATTCTTTTTCTACTTATGTGAAATGGCTTTATTTTTAGAGATAGATCTCAAATGAGTACTTTCAATCTTCTCTTGTTTAAGTCTTTCCTCTTCCTGTACACATTGAGCTATAAGATCATTTAAAGTCCATTTATTCTTTTAAGTGTTATATAAGACTTTGAATTGATTGAATTGTGCAGAAAGGGAGATCAAAATCAGGTGCACAAGTATGTCATCAGACAATTCAAGCTTAAAGGCCCTGAGTTTCATCACAAGATTAGACATTTCCTTAATGTACTCCCTTATATTTTCTTACCCTTATATCGCATTGATACAATCTTGTTAAGAATAGTACTTATTTCAACCTTTTCATTTGCAGTAAATTGGTCTGCGATTTCCTTTAAGAAAACTTTGGTATTTCTATTCTCCGTTATACCACATCTCAAACATTCTGAAATTGAGTGTTGTTTCATCATCAAGATCATGCAATTTGATCATACCCACTTCTCATATGCAGACTTTTATTTATTAGTTCTAGTCTCATTCAAGTTTGCAGAATGATCAAATATTAATACATAGTCAAGATACATGCAGCCAAGCAGTATCATAATATACTCATTCCATTTCTTAAAATTTGTGTCATTAAGCACATGAATGTTGTTCATATTAGTATATATTGAAGACACTATAAGATAAATAAATGACGCTCGCGATTAACAATCGAATAAATTATGTATATGTGAAGATAAAGTAAATTAAGCACAACTAAAGTAACAAGAATAAATAATTTATAATATCAAACACACAACATATACATAAAAGTGGGCCCATCTCAATATACCTAGCACAATATTATCATTTAGTCTTTGGACATAAATAATAACTTGTAAGTGCACTCTTATAAGTAGTTCATAAATATTGATTACTAAAATGGCCTAACAATATGCCTTTCTTTGGACCGACATATTATTAGCATGTAGTATAAATGTATCACATATTCATGACTATATTCATAATCTTGCCAAAATAATCTTTCTTTGGGATGATCATTTCGCATAGATATACTATATTTTACATGTTCAAAATAAATAAATTTCAAATAATAGAGATTACTTTGGCAACATATTATTTTCAATTTATTTATTTATGAACTAGAAACATAAGTTAAATAATGACAAACAAATTCAAAGAGTTGAAAACGACAAGATTTTCATCATTAATAAATTCACTACTCAAACAAAATTGTATAGAACAATATGTTTTAACATTTAAACTTTTGACTAAACCAAAAAATGTTTCCAGTGAAAAATTTGACCCAAGATACCAACTATATCCTAGAAAAATATTCTGCCTTATCTCCCCTGTTTCTATTGTTGGAAATTATTATTGGTTGGGTCCACCCGACGTTAATCAGTCCGTTAAAAGAGTGCGAAAAAATTTGTATTTTCCATTAATGGCAAATAACAGTAACCATGTTCAAATATTTTTTTTTCAACAGTTGCTTGGGGCAAAACAGGAAAGAAAAAAATGTTACGATCCAAGTCTAGAGTCTAGACATGACACAACGAATGAGAAGCCTGAAGATAATTAAAACAAGCCTCTTAGCATATCATGTACACATCTTTAGTTGCGCAAGCCAATTAAACAAACACAAGAGTCAAATAATTGAAGAAGGGAAAGGGACTAAGGGAAACCATTCATAATAATAATAGAGTAAGACGAGTCAAACTTCAATAACATAATCAAACCATGGTATAATATCTAACAACACCTCTAACATAGATTGGAACGGGGGCCAAGAACTTTCCGTGCTCACCCTCGTTGAAAAAGATATCCAGCATAAGAACAAGAACCTATAAAGCATGAATAAGAATAGCTATCGCCCTCGGACTTGAGGACTCACCAACTAGCTTCTTCACAAAAATCAACTAGCCACGTGGAGAGGGAGGATGATCAAATGGAGCTCCGATACCTACATGGTAATATCATGTAGACATAAAGTATGAATTAGTATGTTTGAATGTACTAAGTATGCGGGATGTAATGCAACAAGAATCATAAGCCATAATAACAAAATGCTTAATAATAATCAATAAACATAAGCTCAATATGTCATGTGCAATCAATGTGTAGGATAAAACATGCTTAATAATAATTGTACTTGCATATCTTGTTTAACACCATGAAGTAACATAAATATATTATCCAACTACCTTGTACTAGAGGGTGAGGGATATAGCATAAGTCATAACCCCTTCTAGAAGGTAATGGGTAGTACATGAGGGTAGAGAGATAGCATAGGTCATAACCCTACATGTAAGCATAAGATAATACAACATATTGAATTGCAAATAAGGGTGAGGCGTATCACTTAGTTCATAACCCCTACATGTGAGTACATAACATTGAGTCACATGTGAGGGTGAGGCATACCACATAGTTCATAGCCCCTTCATATGAGTAAAAGATATTGCATAATATCGAATTATAAATGAGGTAAGATGTACAACATAGTTCATAATCCCTTCATGTAGAAATTCGGCCTTGTACTAGAGAGTAAAGTATATAACATAGTTCATAACCCCTTCTAGTAGGTTTCACAATTCGTAAGAGCATAAACCTTAGCGTAAGAACTCAATAACTCATCAACAGTCGAGACTTGTAAAAAGTAAATCATGCATTAGATCATTAATAACTCTAAGAATCTTTGTCAAATCATTTTATCAAACACCTGGGCGGATGTATAATGCTAGTTCAAAATCATTAGACAAATATTTGAATATATAAGAATAAAAAGGATACTAATCTTGTTCCATGACAACAACTTTATTAAGGAAATTGATCTTCTAAAATTAAAAAACTTGGTCTTCTAAAACTTGAAGATTGTATTCTGTGCTATTTCTGAGATTGAGAGACAAAGAAAAGAATTGTCTTCTATTTTAGGGACCATTCTATTTAAAGAGTTATAAAGTGTCTTTTCTGTCTAAAAGACACATTTTCAATAAGTCTCCGTCAAACTTAAGAAAAGGTTCAAGGGTTTTCAAAATAATTAAAATAAATCCTTATTAATAGATATTTATTTTTATGGTCCGAAATTTTGATACGATATTAGATCATACGAGGGCTAATTTAATGATAGCAAATTAATATAAAATTTATTAATATGTGAGTCCACAAATTAAAAAATTATTAATATGTAAAACAAACAAACAAGAAAAACACAGAAAAAAAAGAAGAAGAAAAAAAGAAACACACTCATCTTTGCTTGTTTTCTCTCCACTTCAGTCTATACATACAAACGAATGAAAAATAAATCTGCATCCCATTACATCCACAACAAAAAGACAAGACTAGAAAAAGGAAAAAAAATATTTTCTTCTTTCTAGGAATACACAAAACACAACCAAACTGAATAACAACATACACACAACTGGAGAAAAACAAAAGCTGAGTTCAAGGTCTTTTTTGAAGTTTCAAGTTTGTGCGTCCTATTGTGGCTTACAATTTGTAAATTAATTTTCATAAGATGTAACACTTAATCTTTTTGTGTATTTTGATATGATTGCAATATATTGGAGTTATGAAATTTCATTTGTGTTTGATCCGTTAATATTCTTTGATGTTGTAATATGAAGTATATATATTCAAATCTTTGATGTTTGATCTGTTAATAGTTTTTGATGTTGTAATATGAGGTATATATGTTCAAATCTTTTATCTCAATTTCATGTTCATATCTTTTATATTGTTAATGTAGTATAAAATTATTATAATAGCACGGAGTTTATTTTATGTTTAAGTAAATTCATTTTTTAAGTCTATTCGAGAGATTGTATCTTCTTGATTTTCTATAGTTTATTGAGATATTAGTTCTTAGTGTAGTTTAGTATTGTTGGGTTCTAATTGTGGATTAGGATTATGTCGTCAGTTGGGTTGAAAGGTAGTAGTGGTAAGAGGAGCACGGGCTTACTTAAGTTAAGAGTAGAGACGTGGAACATAGAATCACTTACTGAGAAGTACATAAAACTAGTGAAGAGTCTTAAGAGGAGACTAACTAATATAGAGTATGTTCAGGAGACCAGGTGGATAGGTACCAAAGCTCAAGAATAATGAATCCATATCTTGGACTCATTTTGGGCTTAGAATGTAAAGAAATTGTGTTCTCACTGTGCTACTATACTTCATATGTTGATTAAATTATGTGATTTATGACAGGATCGGAGATAAAAGTGTATAAGTGGACAATACACAATAAAACTTGGAAAAGGAGAAAAAACGCCAAAATGACGGTCAAAAGCAGCATTGCCAACATGCTCAGCGGATTGTCGAAGTTCTAACATGACCGCCTAATGTTACAGGTCCATAACAAAAATGCGACGTATGAAGAAGTTCGGCAGATTGCCAAACAGGCGATAAATAAAGACGTCACCTGATATTGTAGAGATTTAAGTTTTCAGGAGATACAGAAGACGGCGGTCAAGAGCACATTTGGCGTATCATTAGAGTGCTCGGCGATGGCTTCATAGATAGTGATGGAGTATGACTAATATTTTATTCTAAGACATGCTTTTTCAAAACTATCTCTTACGATTTATAGTTGATTGGAATTTTTTATTTGTACTATCTTCCATTGAAAGATTAATTTAGTCAGCCATTTTAATGTCTCTTGTTTATTAATTTAAGCCTTCCGCCAAATAAGTGAATAGTGATCAGACCAACTAATTCACTTAGGGACTTGAAACGGCTCCAAAAAGTGCATAAAAATATGTCTTGGAAGTGCTCATAATCGTAATTTCTATGTATCTCAAAATCTGTATGTGATATCAAAAATCCAACTTCATATTCGTGATCAAAGGGCAAAGTTGAGTGAGAAATAGGTCTAACCCCGATTTTAAAGAAATTGTATCAAAATTTTATTTTCTAAAAAATGCAATTTCCAAAGATGATTTGCGCCCCTGGCGCGATACGGCCAGGGCGTGGATCAGTGTTATTTTTGCCAGTTTTTGGTTGTTCGGTCCAAGGCCTTTGGGTCTTGGGCCTAAGCCTTCCTATGCATAAAAACACCTATACTTAGTCAATTTTTCAACCTCATATCATACAAGACATTCCCCAAAACCTTCTCAACCACTTAAACAAATATTTCACTTAAAATCAAGGGTCCAAACTCATTCCAGATCTTAAGGAATACACTCAAGCTTCATGTTCTCAATTAAATCTTCTTCAAGGAATTCTCCAAAGTTTAGATATGTGGGTTTCAACCATTGGATCCTTTCGCCCATGGTGCCCAAACTTCCTTTTTATATAAATTGTATATTTTTAAGTTGATTTACTTATGAGACTTATTATGAATTTGACTATAAACTATGTTGGGGTTTCATAAAAGTGTGACTGTTTAAGAATATTTTGTGCTATGAAGCTATGATCTATTTTGAGATTTGATGAAGGGGTTCTAATGTATATTGCATAAGGGCATTACCAAGTGTTGGTGGGTTGATTTACTTCAAGTTTTCTTACATGATTTCACTCTTAAATTGCATGGTTTTATACTAGCGTTACACAATCACCAAGTGTTTGATAAATATCTGGTTAAGGTTTCTTAAGTTGTTGAAGGTCTAATGCATGGTATATGAGATAAGTGACTTTGTGATCATAAATGAAATTTATATATGAATTGTTATTATGGAAAGTATCTATAGTGTTGCAAGTTATCCATACCATAGATGAGGGGTATGTACCTCATCCACCTTGTCGGATGGTGGCAATTCCACACTACCATATATGAAGGGTATGTACCTCATCCACCTTGCCGTGTGGTGGCAATCCCATATTATCATAGATGATGGGTATGTACCTCATCCACCTTGTCGGGTGGTGGCAATCCCATATGACCAAAGATGAGAGGTGTATACCTCATCCACCTTCTAAGTAGGTGGCATGCCTTGAATTCAAAGTACTAAGTTACCTGGTCTATGATGATGGTGTCTATCTACACGTGTAATATGTTCTATATGAGCACATTTTACTTCAAGCATTATTCATGCATGCCATGTTGATAATATACTATCTCTTGCTTGCGATTATGCAATTCAATTATGTTGTCTATCCCTTATTGCATTGCATACTACATACTTAGTACATTCAAATGTACTAACTCATACTTTATGCCTACATGATATTACCATGTAGGAACTAGATCTTCACTTGATCATTTTCCTCCACGTGGCTAGTACTATCTCTTTAAGCATGTTTAGTGAGTCCTCAACTCCAAGGACAATAACTTTTGTTCCTATGTATTCAAAGACTCTTTATCTTATTGTATGTTTTTTACTATGAGGGTGAGCTCAAAAAGTTATCTTGGCCCCGCTCAATTCTATCTTTAGAGGTGTTGTTGGACAAGTTATATAATGAAGTTATGAGCTTTGATTCTCTTGACTCTTGTGTGTTTTAAGCCATGAAACACTCCTTTAGTATCTTGCCCTTATTTCTATTCTCTTATTGTTATTTAATTGCTTCTGCAACCAAGAATGTGCAATAATATGTTAAAAGGCTTATTTGGGGTCCCTTTGGGTTTTTTCATTTATCGTGTCACATCTAGGTCCTAGGCTTAGGTTGTGACAAACTTTGTATCAGCGCACTAGGTTGTTAATGGTCCTCGGCATCAAACATGCTTCATCGATTAGAGTCTTGTTCATGGTTGTGAAGTGCACCACAATTATGAGCTAGAGGTTATGAGGCATTTTAGGAAATGTTTCTCTTCTTCTTACTCTATGTCATGCTATAGAAGTTAAGGTAAGGTTTTTCCCTAACAAATGTTCTTTGCTATTCTATATCATGCCTATCCTAAGAGGAAGAAAAGCTTGCACTCCCGAAGAACAACCTGCTCATGAAGAGTTCTGGGATGCTATTGTCATGCTAGATCAAGCCATGAGTGATCAAATTAACCAAGGGGCCCAAACCCCTCATGATCTTACTCTGGCATCTAGGGTAAGGGATTTCATGAGGATGAACATACTGGAGTTCAACGGATCTAAAGTGGATGAGGACTCTCAAGAATTTATTGATGTGGTGTACAAAGTGTTATCTATTATGGGAGTTAGATCGGAAGAGAAGGAGGAGTTGGCGGCCTACCAAATCAAGGGGGTGATCCAAATATAGTATACTCAATAGAAGGAGGAGATGGAGATCAACCATGTGATATTTTGGGAGGAATTTAAGACAACTTTCCTCAACCAGTTTTTCCCTTTTGAGCGTAGGGAGGCCAAAATGATGGAGTTCATAAATTTAAAGCAATAATCTAGGATTGTGAGAGAGTATGCCCTCAAGTTCAACCAACTCTCTATATATGCTTCACACTTGGTTGTTGACTCGAGGTCTAGGATGAATAAGTTTGTGATGGGTGTATCCGATTTGATGAATGAAGAATGTTGTGCTACCCTGTTGATAGGTGACATGGACTTGTCCTGCCTTATGACTTATACCGAACAATTGGAGGGAGAGAAGTTGCAAAAGAGAATAGGTAATGAGGCCAAGAGGGCCCATTTTGATGGTAAGTTCCAAGGTCTCAAAGGTGTCCAGTTTCATCAAGGCCAAGGGTCTTCTCATGCTTCTAATAGAAGGTTTGCCAATGACTACCCAAGGGCCCAAGGTGATTATGGTATAGTGCCTAATGCTATGTGTCTAAAATGTGGTAAGGTTCATGGTGGCCCATGCTTAAGGGATACCAATGCTTTTTTTGGTTATGGGGAAGTAGGCCACAAGATAATTGATTGTCTACGTAATCACAACAATGGTAAAGATGTTCGTCCACAATATCGGGGTGCAAATGTCGTTCCTTTGGGGAGAGAAGCACAACAAGATAGTGCCCCAATGCACAATTGGTTCTATACTCTTCAAGAAAGGCGAGGGGTAGATGAGGTGCTCGATGTCATCACCGGTATGTTAAAAGTCTTTGATTTTGATATATATGCTTTGATAGACCTGAGTGCCACTCTTTCTTTTGTTACTTATTTTATTTCTAAAAAATTTCATGTTGACCCCGAATTGTTGTGTGAGTCTTATGAGCTGTCTACTCTCATTGGTGCATTTATTATTGCTAGAAAGGTCTATAGAAATTGTCTTGTTTATATTTTACATAAAATTTTGCCTAGTGATCTTGTTGAGTTGGATATGGTGGATTTTGATGTCATTCTTCGGATGGATTGGTTGCATGCATATAATATCTCTATTCATTGTAGAACCCGTAGGATCAAATTTCAATTCCCAAATAAACCCGGCTTTGAGTGGGAGAGACATGATGTGGTGTTCAAGGGTAGGTTTATTTCTTGCATTAAAGCCCAAAAGTTGATCTCTAAGGGATGTCTCTATCATCTTGTGAAGGTTGGGGATGTTGAGTCCAAAGTCCTTCCTATAGAGTCGGTTCCGGTGGTAAATGAATTTCTTGAAGTCTTTCCTAGTGACCTTCCCAGTGTTCCTCCTAAAAGGGAAATAGACTTTAGTAAAAACCTCCTTCCGGATACTCAATCTATTTCTATCCCCCCTTATAGTATGGCCCTGGCGGAGTTAAAGAAATTGAAGAAGTAATTGAAGAATTTATTGAAAAAGGATTTTATTAGGCCTAGCCAATCACCTTGGAATGTACCAGTGTTCTTGTAATACACAAATTTACATAAAGAATAACTAGGATATTAAAAAAAGAAAAGAGGACAAGCTATTATTATTATTATTATTATTATTATTATTATTATTATTATTATTATTAATAATAATAATAATAAATAGTAAATGGGCTAAAGCCCATGAATAATCTAGATGGTATAAAGAAAAAGGAACCTTAGGATAGCAAAAAAACAAAATTAAAGCAAGTTGAGAAGGGGAAAACGCAGAAGTGAAGTAGATGTAGTGGCAAGAAGCCGCATGTGCGTTATGCAACACAGGGAGGAGAACTCAACCCTAGCTAAGTCATATTCCAAGGTACTAATTTTATTCCATTGATATGAATATTTAAGCTCCATAGCATCTTCCTCATAAATACTAACTTGCTAATCTGAAATTACTTACTAGTATTCATAGGATGACTGTCGCTCAAAAAGTAAGAATGACCCTACAAAACATAGTATTTAAAACTTAATATCTCTAGCAGATAACTAACAAAAAGGAATAGGAGCTTCTATCCATAGTGTGATTTGTAAATTAACTTTGAACTATTTTATCACAATGAGGCTTACAAATTAACAATTATTGAAAATTTTAGATGATGCAGTACCTTAATCTTGATTTAATTAGGAGAATCATTTGAACTTTACAGCAGTTTAAATGAATAGTGGCTATAGACATGTAATTAGGCGAATCATGGAAGGGTTGAACTTAACCATAAGATGCGCAAATATTTTATGACTAGTAAAGACCCAATCAGGTTGTGTTTCCAAGTTAGGTATGAGTGAGCCTAAGTAAGAAAATTAACAAGATCGATATGATATGATTATAGATTTATCAATAGAGGGACTACAAGTTGTCTGAGGTAACGAGTTGGTAATTCGACATGAGTACTTTGAGTAGTAATCTGAACCCCAATTTGTGTTTTATAAGTTTTCAAAATATTTACATGATTTATAAAGTGAATTGTTATTGAATGATTTGAATTTGCATATGGGACAAGTCCTTTTACTTGATATGATACCAAAATAGTTATATGTATTTTATAAGTTCCTTGACAAAACCTCCATGCAAAGGATGAAAATGTACGGTGATAATGACTCTCCTTGATGAATTCTTCTTTGTGGTTCAAAGTAATCAATTTTTTCACCGTTGATCAGGATTGTAATTTTACTAGAAGTAATGCAAGAGATAATGAGATTTATAACTTTGGAAGGTATATTAAAATAATGAAGGGTACATTTGATGAAACACCATTCTAATTTATCAAAGTCCTTTCTATTTTTATAATTAGGTATCCTTGCTTCTCTGTTGTCCTTTTAAAGCGGCTGATAATTTCTTGTACTATGATTATATTATCAGTAGCTTATCTATTTTTGAGGAAATTGTCTCGGCATGGACTAATGATATATTTTGAAAACGTTTGAGTCTGTTCTCGATAATTTTTGTGATGATTTTGTAAGTAGTATTGCAAAGGCTTATGGGTCTATATTTGTTAAGGATTGGAGCATTATTACATTTAGGGATCAAACAAACATTGATGGTGTTGATTTCAAGAGGGATACATTCAGTTTCCCATATTTTCTTACAAAAGTTTACTACTGGTGGCGAAATAATGTCCTAGTATTTTTTTTTAGAAGAAGGGATGAATCCTATCAGCTCCAGGAGCCTTATAAGAATGAAAAGAAAAAAATGAGTTAGTAATTTCTGAATTTGCTAATCCTTCCCAAATCAGTTTTGAGTCTAAGCTGGATATGCATGGGTCTTGTACCTCAAATGATCTAAGGGACTGGTATAATGAATCAACTAGGGCCTAGTAGTTACACGATGAATGACATACCCGAGGGCATCTCCCTCAAGCCTTCTTTAATATCTCAAGCATTTACAAGCATAAATTAAACATTTGTGGAAGTAAAATAGAGGAAGGGTCTCTAGGGCCATATTATGACAATAAAGCAACACTAAAAAGGAAACATCAACATATTTCTATAAAGCATATCATCTAAAATTACGGATAGAATCCATCAAATAGAAAAGACTCTATACAATAAACAACATAGAATGTAAAAGCCTCAAAAGGTCAACATATACATCACCATCTCAAGTACAAAGCAAGAATGAAAAATTGTAGAGACCTGAATAATGGACTCACCACAAAAGTATTAGTCTCGAACGCTTGAAAACTAGCCATGAGTTGGTACAGGAGCACCTGCCCCTACATGGTTAAACCATGTAAGCAAAGTATGCGTTAGTACTTTTGGAATGTACTAAGTATGTGAGAAAATTAAACATTAAATTATAATGCCATCATTCATAAGTAAAACATATATATAAGGCATGAAAGTACATAAACATGAGCTTAAACATACACAAGAAATATCGTTCAATATGAATGAGAATTAATGCATTAAAGATCATATGTAATAGGACCATATCATAGAGTCATAAACTTGTGGGAGCTGACTTTAACCTACATATAAGACCATGTGAGATACTACATGAAATCCACCATAACCCCCTACGTTGGCACAAGGAGACCATTGGTCAGGTAGAACTCCATCACTTCGCATGCATCTTATAAATGGTCTATATGAATCTACTAGCCTAGTCTACAAGGGCTCCTATAGTGGCACATAGTTAATGGGGTAAAGGGTTGCTTCTAGAATTTTCTTACCAAATCCGACCACGATGTCTCATTGGATGATAAGTCATCCCATGGAATTCTATAACTTAGTCAAATTATGACAGTTAGAACCATAAGTAGCACTCTCAGGAGTAGCTCGAATTTAAAGAACCACCAAGGAGTACTGCCCTTTCACCTTGGGGACCTTCTTAAACACCTTCAGGGCAATTATCAGCATGCTTATATCTTTGACAAACCATAACTTTAAAATGTTTCTGTAATGTTCTAATCCTCATTATTTATCATGAAAAGCTTAACTTGAAACTTGGTGAGCTAACTTCTTAAGTTGAATCATTAATAAATCATGAACTCATGCATAATCAGGGAAAGACATGCTTATTCAAGACATGGTAAAATAGCGCACACTTCAACACTTAAAACCACATCAATAGGGTTATCATCATTAGCTTTAAAACATGTAAATACTTAGAAAACCATCATAGGATATCATTGAGATCATTTAATAACATAATATATCATAAAATCATCATTAACATACATGGTAACTTGAAGGAACTTAAAGAAAAGGTAAAAGACATTATGTAGGACTATGCATGGTGAAAGGAAATCCACAAATCAAACTCACATACCTTGGTAAGCTTGGGAAGAAAGAATTTGATATTTGAAGAAAAGCCCCTTGAAACCCTAGCCTCCTTAACTTGTTCTTTTCTGTGAGGAATATTTCTTTTGCCTTAGGAATTTGAGAATGAGAGAATAAGAGAATGAATGAGGTTCCTAGGGCTTTAAGGTCTAATTTAGGGCCCTTAAGATCCCAAAAATGATATAATATAGGATTTAAATTGGCGAAAATGATAAAATTTTCCTTCATTAAAACTGTAGGATGAGATCTACGAAAGCCCAATTACGGGCCGTGGTTTGACCAAGAATCGTAGTCTTGTCTATCCTGATCTTCTTTTCCAATCTTCAGAAACTCTTTTGTTGACCTAAACCATGAAACACTTTTCTATGATCCATCTTTTGACTTACGACTCATGGTTGGACTCATAGAATCCTTCCGCACTTAGTCAATTTTCTTACTTTCCTAGACCTCATCTGTGAAGAATTGTTATGGGCCATGCAATGATCTACAAACCGTACTGTTAATCATAGGTCACCCTCCAAAAACTCTAAATTTTCTTTATATCTAATATTCTCAATTACGACCCTATCTACGGACCGTCATTGACTACCTGTTACCCCACAATAGGAAACTTTTTCTCTTTCGTAAAGTTCATGTTTAAGAGGATCAGGCCGTCATCCCATCTACAGGTTGTAAATTAGCTTCATGAACTGACCCCAGGTCATTTACAGTCCAACTTCTCTGCATTTCTAGGCTCCTTAACTGAGTATGATTACAATATAATAATGTTGGGAACATTCGTCCCCAAATATGCTTAAAGGCAGGCTCTAAGAAGATTATCATTAGCTAACAACCCAATATGCATGCAAAAATGCAAGTTATACATCACTTCATGAAATTTTTAAAATTAACATTCAAAACATGTCTCAAAACAACCCATAAGCATAAGCATGAGTGCATGCATCATGCAAAACTAAAATGCAAGAAATTTGAGATTTTAGGGAAGAATATTTTAATACATTAGACTTGAGTAGAGTAGAATAGATATGGGTGATGCCTCCTCATATCTGCTTATCATTTTCCATGTGGCACCCTCAACTTGATGATTTCTCCAAAGAACTTTAATGGATGCAACTTCCTTGTTCCTTAACTTTCTCACTTGCTGGTCCAAAATCTCAACTGGTACCTTTTCATTACTAAAGTTCTCTTCAATGTTCACATCTTCTAAACAGACTATGGAGTTTGGATCACCTATGAATTTTTACAACATCGATACATGAAAGACCGGATGGTTAAATGCATCTTATTAGGTCAGTCCAACTCATGTGCCATTTTTACCACTCTTCTCGCCACTTTGTAAGGCCCTACATACCTAGGGCTCAATTTTTTCTTCTTACCAAATCGGATCACAACCTTCACAAGAGACACTTTCAAATAGACCCCAAATCACCAATTTGTAACTCAAAATTCCTCCTCCTTACGATGGAGTAGGACTTTTTCCAACTCTAGGATATTTACAACTTTTTCCTAATGATTTTAATTTTCTCCATTGTATTCATGACTAGGTCTAGTTCTAGCTATGCCACCTCACCAACTTCAAAACACCGAATGGGTGATCTACACCTTCTACCATATAACCCCTCAAATAGTTCCATCCCAATGCTTGCATGATAACTATTGGTGTAGGTAAACTTAATAAGAGGCAAATTCTCATGCCAACTCCGTTTGAATTCTAACACGCAAGCTCTCAATATGTCTTCCAAGGTGCAAATAGTCCTCTTGGCTTGTCTGTCGATTTCGAAATGAAAAGCGATACTCAACTTTACCTTTGTTCCAAGTCCTCTTTGGAAGGATTTCCAAAAATTAAAAGTAAATTAGACACCATAATCTAGTATACGGACAATGTAATCCAATGCAACTTCAGGAATTCTTGAATATACAAATGAACATAATCTTTAGCACTAAATGTAGTTTTGACCGGGAGGAAGTGAGCCGACTTTGTCTTGTGATATACTATCACCCACATGGAGTCAAGCACTTCTTGGTGTTTTGCAACCCCACTATGAGTCCATATTGATTTCCTCCCACCTCCAAGTAGGATTATCAATATCTTGGGATATACCACCTGGCCTCTGATGCTCTACTTTTGCTTGTTGAAAATTTGCACACTCAGATACAAATTATGCAATGTCTTTATTCATTCCATTCCACCAATAGGCCTCCTTTAAGTCTCTATACATCTTTGAGGTAGCAGGGTGAATAGAATATGAGGATTTGCGAGCTTCTTGCATTATCAACTTCTTCAAATCACTAATATTGGGTACACACAACCTCCGTTGATATCAGAGTACACCCTTTACCCCTTGTGATAAAACTTCTATCGTTCCCTCTATCACCAAGGCTTTTGAGTCAACTTACGTATGATCAAGTTCCTGCTTAAACTTAACCTCCTCAATCAAGGAAGACTCGGATCAATGAAGCACCAGTGCATCACCATTTTTAGACCTCTTTGGCCAACTCCCTTTTCCCATCATCTTCATTATGAGACACACTACCTATAGAAGCTCTACTAAGGGCATTGATTACCATATTGGATTTTCCCGGGTGATACTTTACAATCATGTCCTAATCTTTGAGTAGCTCTAACCATCTTTGTTCTATTAAGTTAAGATCCTTTTGGGTGAACACGTGTTGGAGACTTTTATGATCGGTGAAGATATCAACATGAATTCCATACAAGTAATTTCACCAAATTTTCAAGGTAATTACTATCACCGTAAGCTTAAGATCATGAGTTAGGTAGTTCTTCTCATACCTTTAATTATCTCGAAGCATAACCAATAGCCTTACCATGTTGCATTAGTGCATACCCTAACCCAATCCTCGATGCATCACAACAAATAATGAACCTATTATTTCCTTCTGGCAATGTCGATATTAGGGTAGAAGTTAGTCAATCCTTCAAAGTTTGAAATCTTTTCTCATACTTTTCTGTCCACACAAACCTTACCTTCTTTTGAGTCGACTTGGTAAGTGGGGACAAAATAAAAGAGAAATCTTGCACAAACCTTCTATAATATCTAGGTAGGCCCAAGAAACTCCTTATGTTCGTAGGAGTCTGTCATGACCCAACCCAGGGGCCGTGAATGGTGCCGATAGGACACCGCGACAACCACTTATACTGAATCTTTACTTA
>JAOTQJ010193138.1:0-21184 GCA_025642045.1 Solanum sejunctum
TATCCAAAATATTAGTTAGGTCATAGTAAAGCATGAAAGTAAGATAGATATTGTCCCCAGAATTGAGGACTCACCCAAAGCTATCTCCAAACGATCCGGCTAGCCACATGGAGGAGGAAGATCAATAAGAGCTCTGGCCCCTACATGGTAAGATTATGTAGGCAAAAGTATATGATAGTACCTGGAATATACTACGTATGTGAGGAGGGGTCAATGCAACAATGATATAAGCCATAATATTCAAGATGCATAATCATAATCAATGAGGGTGAGCCCAGTTGCTGGTCATTGGCCCCGCTCTTATCTATCTAGTAGAGGTGTTATTGGACATGACATGTGTAATGTTATAAGCTTAACTCTCTCTTGGCTTTTGGTGTTATGATATGAATGATGTCCCTTAGACCCGGTTATCCCTATTCCTACTCTTGTTGTTATTTTATTACTTCAGCGAGCATGGATGTGTAATGATGCGCTAAGAGGCTTGCTTGAGGTCCCTTTGGGTTCCCTTTGTGACATATCATCTAGGCCCTATGCTTGGGTCATGACAACAGTAGCTCAAGTAACCTCCATAGCCATAGGGTTCAACCAATATTGATTCCACTAATAAGCTTCGACATTGAAGTCTTGTGGTTGTTGACCAATGTCGTCAGAGGAGATCAGTTCCAGTATTTGCATTCTCTTTCTCATTCCAGTTTAGAGTTGCATTTGTCGCATTGTTTGCATTATCTTGAGTCATTCTTCTTAGCCTTATTTAGATCTTTGAGTCAAATAGAGTCAGGGGTATGTCTTGACTTTTCGTGTTGGGCATACACTACACCTATACCTTGAAAGAAGACAAAAATGATAGAAAACATAAAATGAGGGAAAAAACGTTTAATTCCTAAATTACTTGAATTAGTCAAGTCTTGTCATATTCCCAAACAATGATGCCAAAAGTTTGATGTCACCAAAGCTATGCCTCCTTTTTTAGGCTAAAGCGATCATTGTCAAGATATATAACCTAACCAAGTTTAGGATTGAATCCTTGGGGAATATGGTATATTTAGAAGAAATCAATTGTAATTTGAGTTTAGTAACCACTAATCTCCCATGGTGAGTGGGGGGAGGGGATTATAATAACTAGTAAAAATAATTCTACACTAAAACAAGTGTTAACCAGTAAGAAGAGGAACTAGGATATTGTGTTCCCAATGACTCTCTAACCCAATATTACCAAACAATCGAACTTTTTTCCAATATGGAGCATGCAGAATGGTAAGTTAGGTTCACCAACCCTTTTGGACCAG
Source organism: Solanum sejunctum (assembly GCA_025642045.1). NCBI lineage: Eukaryota > Viridiplantae > Streptophyta > Magnoliopsida > Solanales > Solanaceae > Solanum > Solanum sejunctum. The sequence goes on from JAOTQJ010193138.1 coordinate 1,287, forward strand.
GAGAGAGGTGAATTTTACTATGTGATTTGGTCCATCCCTGTGGTGTGACAGTACTAAACCTTTTATCCATTGTCCTAGTACAACCTCTCCTTTGCCCAGTTCGGTTGATTAGACGAGAAATATCAATTGAATCCAGTTAATTAATCTCTTTTCTATTAAATTACAACCTTGATCCAGTCAATAACACTAGATGTGTTCTAATGTTGGCCACCATTATAAAGCATTCAAAACGAAGAGAATTAATTAATATATGAATGCACACTTTCTAATAATTATGAATTATTCGGTTTTGCCTTGTCAGATCTTCGTGGTTCTCACAATCCTAGTTGTGGATTTAGCTACTCATCATTAGTGTAAATGAATGACTTGTGAATTTAAATAACATAATTGAGCATTTACACAATAGAATTAAGCACAAGAAATCCAATTCTTTGATGAGAATCACAAGAATAAAAGATGAAAATTATGTTTTGCATGTGTTTCTCAAACTCGCTAATGTTTTCCTCTTAGTTCCTTCTCTGTTCTCTATAAAAAATAACCTAAAAGACCTATTAGGACAACTGCGACAGTTGTCTATATGGCTGTATAACAGTTTATAACTTGTGATCAGTCTTTCATGAACTATTGCTTCAATTTTGGACTGGTTTGTTATGACACCCCTCCTAGGCCCTAGGTCCGGATTGTGACAACCAGAGAAGATAGAAATATAATTTCCTAAAGTACCTTAATAGTATCTAATGTCATTGATGAGAATTTTGAGAGCAAATATATTATTTCAGTGAATATTTGATTTGAGTACTTTAATGGTTTTCTATATAATGTGGTTGCAATGATCTAAGAGTTGCAAAATAAAAATCTACCCTACTCATAAAATGACGTCAACAATTGCAATTAAATGTATGGATAAAGAAAGGAAAGAAGAAGGTAAAGTATGCAATAGGAAAAGAGAGGATCAATACAAATTTCAAGAGGATGAAGGGTTAAAGGAAAAAATTCTAAGATCCAACTACTACTCTATCACTAAAACTCAAACTCCTGGATGTATGGTTGTTTTATCCACGTTGCCTTGTAGCATCTTAGTAGATATGACCTTGTAGCATTTCAGTAGATAACATCTTTCTTAGGGTGCAATAGCTTACATTCTCTTTAAGGAAACAAAATCTTTTCTTGTAACATTATTATAGTTCATATGTGGAAGGAATTGCATTTATGTAGAGTGAGAAGATGTTATCAATAAAAGCATTAACAACATGTAATAGAAAGTGAAAGTTTTCTTCATCCAAAAAAAATATAGTTTATTACTAAAAATTCATTGTAATTCCATCGTGCATCAGCATTTCACAAAATTTAGGATTAACGTTGTTTTTAATGATGATTTATAGGCCTTGGATCATCTAATCTGGATCTGATATATTAATCTTATTATTTTTATTCATTCAATTAATAGGTGTATTATGCTTAAATCTTGACACTTAAATGATACAACAAATTTAAATAAATATTTTATACTCATGTAGTGACATGTTTCTTTTTTCAAATCTAATGTAGTCTATTGCTCTATCATAATGAAACTAGACAGGCTAACTAAACACTGGGCAAAAAAGAAAAGGATTTGTCTTCATGTGAAGTGTTTATGAGCTACGTAGGTTCAAAAGACCGTGCTAGGGTTAGTAAAATTTAAGTACCACCTTCTGACTTCCTTATGAAGGATATAAAAACTACTAGTCCAAAACATTAATGGCACACCATAAAGACATTATGGAGAAACTTAATTTTTGGAACCATCATAAAGAAGCCAGAAGTTGGCACAAAGAATAAACGTGGTTCAATCACCAAATTTTACAATCCAAGGACCATATTTTAAACCGTGGTGCCTCAAAAACCCTCTATATGAAGAAAAATCTTCTTCACCATAATGCTTGAAGCAAACAACATTGAACCCAAAAGCATTTCCACAGTATTTAAACATACTTATTATTACTTTAAATAGGTGCGATAGACCAAATTACAGCCATCTTCCTTATGGGCCTCTCTTTTTGAAAAGAAACCTATGCTACGCACATAGTTTGAGTATAGAGAGAGCTCACCCATCGGTGCTAAGTCACCATTCCCAAAAGAATACATATATGTATATATATATACATGCTTCGAAGATATAATAGTTATTCCCAAAACCATTTCAATGTATTCTTATGCTTAAAGGCCAAAACATAATTTCGTAGTCAATATACTCTTGCATAAGAATTGCCCATTCATATACAAAATGGTGTAATCACCCAAAATGCTCAAAGAGTCATATTTAATAGACATACATGTGATCACATTCTTGTCATAACTAATATCTTATCAAAATCATATCATAAAACATAAGTGGGTTTAACCGATACATAATTTCTCAAAATAGTTCAATGTCATTCATGCAAATGTTATGAATGATATGAGGAAGGCATGGGTAATTATGATTAAATCTAAAATCAAAAATATATGTGAAATTGAAATAAATACACCATTAAATCCATATTTAAATCCAACATAAGATCACCCATGCATAAACAAGTCTTAAAAAGGGGCATACATATATAAAATTTCATAAACCAATGTAAATCATCAATTTATAATTCAAATCAACTTAAAATCAGAAAATAAAGATAACCCTTATACTATTTGAATTTAAGGAATCACATTATTGAAAACTTCAATTTAAAGTAAGCTAGAAATTCATAAAATTGCTTGAAAATATTTTGGGTCTCCTTGATTTGAGTAACCAAGGATCAAAACCCACATAACTTCTCTAAGATGAAAAAAACCCCAAAGAATTTTAAAGAAGAGTTGATTTCCTAAGCTCAAATGTTGAAATCTCCAAGAGTTCTTTTGTGGAAGCTTTTGAGAGGTTTTAAAACATGAAAGGTGATTTTTGAATGTTTGAAATAGGTTTTACGTCTTTAGATGACCTTAGAATAGCATAGGAATTTCCAAAAGACTATAGAAATAACCAAATTTATGAAAATTCCATTAATGAATAGGAATAAAAGTTTATCGAAAGTCGTTTCACTGGGGGCAAGCGGCTCGTGAACCCATATTAAAATTCTGGAAGTTGCTACTTGACTTCAACACTTAGAAAAAAAATAGGCAAAGTTCACCTATATTGACATATGGAGACACATGGTCCGTCTAACTGCCTGTGCCCCCTCACTTAAGCAAACTTTTGGATGCGAAAGGAGCCCCACGGCCAGTAACCCTAGCCATTTCACCATACATAGCCCCAAATATTGTTGGTTCAAGCTCAAGGACACACACACATGGGCCGTACAAGTATACAAGACGTTATTCCATACTTAAAACATGATTTTGGAAAGAAAATTTATGATGGAACATCCACACAGTTCGTGGGAATCCACACGGCCCATGTGGCTTGTGTTAGAGAAATAGTGATAAGACAACATAGGAGCGCTTTACGAAAATGGACATAACCTTTTCATCTGAACTCTAAATGAAGTAAAACCAAGTGAGTTGGATAGCCAATTAAATGGACTTTTTGATTTCATATGACATGGTTCATCCAATTCCTTTTGTGGAGAGAGATATAACCCTCTAAAGTTAACCCTTCTATCGGTACTTGTGAGAAACTTAGCCAACAGAATTCCTTTCAACTTGGCTTGATATAAATAAGAATGATAGCCTTAACAACAAAAATAAGCTTGAATTAAAGGCTTTAGAGTGAAGGTTGAGCTTGGAGGTTCCATGGAAATCCCTCAGTTAGAGTTCAAAAAGAAGATTCAGAAAGCGTTTGAGCGAGTGAATGAGAAGCTAAGTGTGTAGAATGAGAATGAATAGTAATGAAGGAGTTCAAACTAATTTGGGGGTCCCATATAAGGGGGTCACATAGCCCGTGGAGTCTTGAATAAGGTTTCATCTTGGCACAAAACCTTTCGTAACCAAATTTTAAGCATCACTAAAGTTGTACAAAAATCCTGGTCCTTATAATAGTATATCAGCCTTGCCACCTCAGTAGGTGGTACAGATGCAATATAATATGAATTCATACTAATGCCATAATTTCCACACACACACACACACACACATATATATATATATACACACACACATCCATACACACACATATGATTCTCAAAATTATCTCAAATACCATCCAATTAGCACAAAACTTTCCAAATAATATCAGAAATCTCATATTATATGGGTAACATACAAAATACCTCAAATCATAGGAATACATCTCAATTCACCAATAGTGTCTCAATTTACATCAATTTCAATTTAACTGTTCTCACATTTTTACCAAATTACTAGTATATCAAACCAATTACTCATGAATCATCCTAAGTGTTACAGTTATCATATAAACATATCTAATAACTCAAGTCAAGTCCCATAAAGGTTAGCCGAACCTACCTATGCCGAAACTGTGTTTGAACCAAGGTCTTGATCAACCTAAACCTCAAAATGCTCTCCAAATCAACCAACCTCTATAAAAAAAAATAGATACTAAGCATCAAGAGATGAATATGAATTCCCATATTGGCACAAATTAGGCTTAGGATAAAATGATAAAAATTAGGACGAAAAATCAATGTTCCCTAATTTGGAAGTTGATTGAAAATTATGATTCTACACAAGAAAACAAGCTTGTGGGTTAAAACTCCACTAAAATTGTTCTCAAATTGAGGAGAAATCATCAATTAAAGTTTCCAATACAAAGATATTGAAAATTCAATTTTAAATATCCAAAATCATGAAATTCATGACAAAATCGAGATAAAAGTAATGGAAATAAATCATTCTGATTTTAAAAATACGTACCAAAATATTTTCTGTAAAAATAATCTTCAAAATTCACTCCATAAAGCTTGAAAGTTGAAGATGGAGTAAAAAAAGTAGTGTTTCCATGAATTAAAGTTGATCAAATAAGTTCACTACTTTGCAAACATGGTGTGGGGTATGCATAGGTGGAGAAAAGGAGTTAGTAAAGCTCCACGAACGCGGATAGGAGTTATAAGTGCAAATACAGTGTACAGTAAATAGCTACACCAAATTTTAGAATTCAGCTGCATTTTCTAACGAGACCATTTCTAGCGTTAGTTTAACCATCCGGGACAATTGAAACTATTAGAATTTTGTTCCAAGTTTTCAAACTCTGAATGTTAACCAAAGTCAAAAATTGGGTTCGAAAACAACTAAAAACACAACTTTGGGGATAAAATCTTCGTTTTAACTTTAAATTCTGTTCTGTAACTTCTCCTAGACATGATTTGATGTTTTGAAGCTAATGGATCCGATGGATTTTTTATTCGACACTCGAAAATTAGAATGGTACAAAATCTCACTTTTTCAACAACTTAAGATTTAAAAATGTGAAAACTCATACTTTTAAAATAAAAGATTTCAATTCCAACCACATGGATAGTGCAAAATGTATCCAAAGCAACTTACGTAAGGGCAAAATGTTAATTTGCATAGATAAGCTATAAACTGACCAGCAAGGTCATTATATCATTCACTACTAAAAATAAAGTTCATCCTCGAACATTAGGGAAAGAAAGGTACCTAAAGCCTCAAACAAGCTAGGATATCTGGCCCGCATGTATAATAACAACTCCCAAGTAGCCTCCTTAATAGGACGGTGTCACCACTGAATGTTCACTAAGGGTATACTACCCTTGGACTTTATTGATCAGATTCAATGCACTTTAGATGTTATGCATGTGAGTGGTACAAAAGTTGTCGAGTTAGCGACATATAGGTTGAAGAGCGTGGCTATATTCTGGTATGAAACTTGGAAGCAATCTAAGGGTATAGATGCACCTCCAACTATCTGAAAGCAGTTCAAAGAGGCATTTCTTGACCATTACTTGCCATTAGAGATCTGAGAGACCCATGTAGATCAGTTCTTGAACCTCCACTAAGGGAATATGAGTGTGAGGGAGTATAGCCTTCAGTTTAATTCCCTGTCTAGGTATGCTCCTAATGTAGTTGCTACTATGGCAGATAGAGTTCATTGATATATGGATAGATTGGATATATATCTGGTCAGAGACTGTACCATTGTTTCCTTGAACAAAGACATGGATATAGCATGAATGCAAGCTTTTGTACAAAAATTGGAGGATCAGAGGCAAAGGAGAAGGACACAAGAGTTAGAGAGGGCGTAGTCCAAGAAGGCTAGGTCTATAGGGCAGTTTACTCCACCCTAAGGTAAGCTTAGGCCTCGGTTTTTTAATAGACCTCCTAGGAAATCCTCCTCCTACTCTACAGCCAGTACTCCACCACAACTTCAGGGGTCTAGGAGAAATCATTTTCGTCCAACAAGTGAAGGGCAAGGTGCTCGAACAGCGGGAAATTTAGTAGGCCAGCAAATGACCCCTACGCAGCCTTGTAAATAGTGTAGAAGCAGTCATTCATGTATACGCTGTGTAGGACAGACGCTTGCTATTGGTGTGGTGCGCCAGAGCATATGATGAGAGATTACCCGAGGAGACGTATGGTTGATATAGCATAACCTACTAGATTAGTTGTTGCATCATCATCATCAGTTCCTCCAATAGGTAGGGGTCAACAAGCACCTACAGTTTGTGGTAGATGTGCGAGAGGGGCATCTAGCTCTAGTGGAGTCCAGAATCACACTTATGGTCTAGGGAGTCAGCAAAATTTGGAAGTTTCACCCGATGTGGTCACAGGTACATTGTCCACCTTTTCACATAATGTATATGAATTAATTGACCCTGGTTCTACACTATCATACATCACTCCATTAGTTGCTGGGAAGCTTAAGAGAACACCCAAATTAATGAATAAACCATTTGAAGTGTCTACACCAGTCGGTGAATCTATTATGTCTAGAAAGGTTTATTATGACTGTGTAGTAACTGTTTGTAACAGTGACACTTTGGGTGACCTTTTTGAGCTAGAAATGGTGGTATTTGATATTATAATGGGTATGGATATTAGATTCTTGTTATTCCACCATGGATTACCGAACTAAGATAATGTACTTCTACTTTCTAAATGAGGCAGTTCTTGAATGGGAAGGCAATAGTGGGGCATCAAAGAGTAAGTTTATTTCTTATTTTAAGGCCAAAAAGATGATATCTAAAGAGTACATATGTCATTCAGTTAGAGTGAGGGATATTATGGCAGAATCACCAACTATTCCATCAATTCTATTAGTGGATGAATTTGTTGATGTGTTCGTTGAAGAACTTCCAGGCTTACCTCCAAAATGAGAAGTAGATTTTGGGATTGACTTACTTTTGGGCACTCAACCTATTTCAATCCCTTCATACAGAATGACCCCAACAGAATTACATGAATTAAAAGAGTAGTTAAAAAACTTATTGGAGAAGGATTTTACAAGACATAATGTGTCCCTTTTGGATGCACCAGTGTTATTTGTATGCAAAAAGGATCGCACCTTGAGAATGTGTATGGACTATCGATGATTGAAGGTGACAATTATGAATAAATACCCCCTCTCAAGGATTGATGATTTATTTGATCAGTTATGGGGTGCCAAATGCTTTTTAAAAATTGATTTGAGATTAGGGTATCACCAAGTGAGGGTGAAGGAGAAAGATATACCTAAGACTGCTTTCAAAACACGCTATGCTCAATTTGAATTTCTTGTTATGTCATTTGGGCTAAGAAATACACTAGTAATTTTTATGGATCTGATGAATAGGGTATTCAATCCATTCTTGGATGTGTTCATGATAGTATTTATAGATGACGTTTTGGTATATTCAATATCAGAAGAGGACCACGTAAATCACTTACGACAAGTGTTACATGTTCTTTGTGATCGTCATTTGTATGCCAAATTTTCTAAATTTGAATTTTGGCTAAAATCAGTGGCATTCTTGGGTCATATTATATCGAATGAGGGAATAAGGGCTAATTCACAAAAGATAGAGGCTATGAAAGATTGGCCAAGGCCAACGACACCTATAGAAGTTTGAAGCTTCCTAGGGTTGGTAGGTTATTATAAAAGGTTTGTCGAAGGTTTTTCTTATATTTTTGGACCTCTAATAAAGTTAACACATAAGGCAACCAAGTTTTAACGGAATGATGTATGTCAAAGGAGCTTCTAGGAGCTGAAAGATAAGCTAACTTCTGTAGTTATGCTAGTACTTCCAGAAGGCACCAAAGTGTATATAGTGCATTGCGATGCTTTAGAAGTTGGCTTAGGGAATATGCTGACACAACATGGTATGGTAATTTCTTATGCATCTAGACAATAACGACCACTTGAGAAAAACTACCCAACTTATGATCTTGAGCTAGCAGTGGTTGTATTTGCTCTGAAAATATGGCACCACTATTTGTATGGGGTTCATGTTGACATATATACTGATCATAAGAGCCTGTAATATATCTTTAAGCAAAAAGACCTAAACATAAGATAGTGGAGATGGCTAGAGCTAATAATGGATTATAACGTTGATATACTTTACCACCTAGGGAAGACGAATGTGGTAGTCGATGCTCTTAGTCATAAAGCAATCATGAATATTGGTGATCAGGCTGTGGCAAGTCAAGGGGTTGCTAAGGATCTACAACAACTAGCTAATTTGGGACTTTGCCTTCCTGAAAAATCAAAGGAATGGGTTGTTTTGCATAATACTGCGGAGTCTTCATTGGTAATGGAGGTGAAAGGAAGACAGTTTGAGGATCCTGTTTTATGACGACTTAAAGACAAGGTGAGTCAGGGTATGATAAAGGGCTTTGACCTTACACAAAATGGAGTACTTTATTGCCAAAATAGACTATATCTGCCTGATATTAATGGACTAAGGAAGAGGATAATGGAATAAACCCATCATTCCAGATATTCCATCCATCCAGGATTAACTAAGATGTACCATGACCTAAAGGGAATGTTTTGGTGGGGAGGCATGAAAAAGGACTTTGCAAAATTTGTGGCTCAATGTCCCAATTGCCAACTAGTGAAAGTAGAGCACCCAAATCCAGGAGGTTATACGCAATGTATAGAGCTTCTAACATAGAAGTGGAATATGATCAGTATGGATTTTTTTATTGGGTTGCCTCTCTCATTTCAGAAGTTTGACTCCATATGGGTAATAGTTGACAGACTCACAAAGTCAGTACACTTCTTTCTAGTTAGAAGTGATTATACAACTAAAGAGTATGTCAAGTTATACCTCAAAGAGATAGCTAGGCTACATGAATTCCTAATCTCCATTATATCTAATCGGGGGGGTTCAATTCACTGCAAAGTTTTGGAAGTCCTTCCAAAGGAGTTTAGGGACACAAGCGAATTTGAGTACAACATTCCACACGTTCAAGCAGAACGCCCATTTAGACACTTGAAGATATGTTGCAGGCTTGTGCATTAGACTTTAAAGGTAGTTCGGCGGATCATTTGCCTCTTATTGAATTTTCCAATAATAATAGTTGCCACTTGAGAATCAAGATGGCACCTTATGAAGCATTGTATAGAAGGAAATATAGGTCACCAATTGTCATGGTTTGAATTGGGTAAAATCACCTTGCTTGGGCCAGATTTAGTATAACAAGCCATGGAAAAAGTTAGGGTAATACAACAACAGCTAAAAATAACCTAATGTCATCACAAATCATACGTGGATACTGGGTGAAGAGGACTAGAGTTCTCAGTATGAGATTCGGTATATTTTAAGGTGTATCCAATGAAAGGGGTTATGAGGTTTGTTAAGAAAGGAAAGCTGAGCCCACATTACATAGGGCCAAATCAGATTATTAAGAATTTTGGGCAGGTTGCATATGAACTAGAGCTACTCCAAGAGCTTTCAATGGTTCATCTAGTTTTTTATGTCTCAATGCTTCGAAAATGCATAGGTAACCCATCCCGTATTACTCCTATTGAATATGTGCAGGTTACAAAAGATCTCACTTGTGAAGAGATACCTATTGCTATTCTAGATCGTCAAGTTAAAAAGCTAAGAAATAAAGAAATAGCTTCAGTAAGAGTACTTAGAGAAACCAGCAGGCAGAAGAGATAATATGGGAGGCCAAGGATGCGATAAAATCAAAATACCCTTACTTATTTGAAACTAAAGAAGAAGTCCAACATGCAGAATTGGGAGACTAATAGGTACGTACGAATGAATACTTAATGTGTTGTCATAAGTCTGTGTAAGTAAAGGTTTAAATTGGTTAGGCTATCTAATCGTGCTAACATTCGAGGATGAATGTTCCTAAGGGGGGAGGATGTAACACTCCATATATTACATGTACTAGTTCTATGCAAATGAAACATGATATAGTTCGGTCAAATTAGCGCCTATTTTTAAAAGTGCTTGAATCTCATATTAGAGGGCGATATGTGCGTCTAACGCTTAAGAGGATCGAGGGTATACAAGTTTTGTGTCAAATTGAGGAGCTTATTTCCCTAAACAAAGTGATAGAATTGAGGTACTTACAGGATTTAGGAAGTTAGCTGGTGATTCACCTACTTGCTTTGCTTAAACTTGCTAGCTAGACGGAGATGAGGCTCGACGTCGAATCTATCCAAGTCCGATTATGAATAAAGTCTATGTTAAAGGTGTAACTTTAGCTTGTGTTTTAGCATCATAAATGGACTATATTTTCATCCCAAGAAGAATAGAAAAAGGTCCCAAGCCCATTATAATTCATTTGATAATTTAGGCCCAACTAACTAAGGAGAAAGGGGGAAAATGGGCAGCAAAGGCCCATCAACTTTGAGACCTATTTAGGGCCAAGTGTGGGGGCCAAGCTGCTGCATCATTAGATTATTAATATATATTAACATTTGGTCAAAATTTCAAGAGAAATTCGGCCAAAGAGACTTTTGAAAAGGGCTAAAAAATAGCCCCTTAAGTCATTTCACTTTGGAACAATTTTCATCTTTCCTAAAGACTTTCTTTTACTCTTTACTTCACTTCACAACATAGCAAATAAAACCCTCTAGGGTTCTTGAAGGAAACCTCATTCTTGAAGGCTAAGGTAGGTGGAAATATCCATGTATTTGGTGAATTGTTTTGTGAAAAATAAGAAATATATGCTAGTTATGCTTATTAACAAAGGTCAGACAGCATGTGTTTAGAAAGTTACTGCACACTTGCCGTTTTTTTAGTGACTTCTCTATGGTTTGTAGGCTGAATTATAAAGAGAAGTTGATGTTCTTAACATTGTTTAAGTTATAGATACTAATCTAAGGTTGTTGCCCTGATTTTGTTTCACTTAAAATGAGTTTTATTGTGCTATCTTAAGTGTGATTTTGATTGGAACTTGTGGGCTGATGGATAGAAGGCTATTGCCTCACTTCCTTCATGACTGCTTTGGTATTGTTTTGGGACTGTTTTAAGGTTGTTTTTATGTATAGAGGTGTTGAGGATAGTTTGGTGTCGTCAAGATATAGGGAAATAGCATAATGTTGTGCTACCTGGTTGCATGTAGTAGGGAGTTGGTGTATGCTGTGAATTGTGGACTCTTTCTAGCATGTTACGGACTAAACTAGCCTGTATATGCCATGTATATAGAATGGGTAGTAGACACGTATGTTTAGGGGTGGAAAGCATGAAATAATGTCATTGGATCTGTGCTTACAGGTTGCTGCCCGAACTTTATTTTAAATTAGATTGTACCGCCAAGACATGTTTACTAGTTACTAATGCTTGTTTTACTACCCAAACTACTGTAGATCACTACTTGAGTGAAATTAAGGTTATTTCAAGGTAATAACAAGGTCGTACAATGAGGTATGTAAGGCTACTCAATTTCGTATTACTTGGCATGAAATTGAGATTCTTCCTTAGCACATAAAGGCACTTACCAACTATGACACAACTATTAACTATGTCTCCACTTTTTCACATGTTCATATGCTCCCATAAATAGTTACCTTCAAATTTGCATACATACGTAGATACCAAGTTACATGGGGTTTTTGTTGCTAAATAAAGTTCATGAGTTGTTTCATCTAATACGCATTTTATTATTTGTGCAACGTACTCTTTTCATTGTCATATTATCTTGTATGATTATTTACATGTCATATACTACATCTACAGTCCTACAACTCCAATATTATGACTACCAAAAGAATCATCTCAAAGGTAATTGAAAGATAAAGTATATTGCTTATTGATGGGTGGTAAACCGAGGGGTGAAAGAATCACCTAGCCAGAGTCGATCCTATCACGGGGGATAGCCCAAGGTGTGAAAGAAAAAGCCTAGCTAGGGCTGATCTCGATATAGATTTATCACTAATCAGCTAGTCATTTATATTACATGTTGTACGCATATTATACAGCAAATCTAACAGTGCATAGTTTCATTTGAGTTGTTACTTCATATATAGTATTTACTACCTTATATATTCAGTACATTATCTGGTATTGACATCCCTTATAGAGGATGTGCATTTCATATTGCAAGCAAAGGTGCTAGTAGATCTCCCAGTAGGAGTACAGGATATCCAGTTGTTGCTACCAAGTTCCAGGTTGCTTCGGAGCTTTATGTGTCTAGAGCTTATATTTTTTTGTTTGTATAGTTAGTCGAGGCGAGGCCTATCTATACCCTTATCAGATATTTTTCCTTATCTAAAGGGTTTGTAGACTATGTAAAATAAAGTGTGATCATGTCTCATATTTTAGACAACGTGGCCCCAACGGCCTAGCCATATGTATATTCTTTTAGCTTGTTGTTATTGTTTACTTTCTTAAAGGCATGTTAAATATAAAAATCCCTTATAATATATATGGAAAGTACATGGATACAAGTTGGTTCTCCTGAGCCTTATCGGCTACGGGTGCCAGTCCACCTTAATGGGACTTTGGGCGTGGCAAAAGTGGTATCTGAGTGGGTCATCCTAGGGAGTCTACAAAGTCATGTCTATTTAGAGTCTTGTTTATTGATGTGTTGTGAATCACATTTATAAGTAGGAGGCTACATGGCATTTAGCAGTTGTTACTTTCTTTTTATTCTTTAGATTATGCCATAAAGCCAAGTGTAATAGGTGGATTGTGTCTGACCTCTAAAATGTTTGTACAAAAAGCATGTCAGAAACTAGGAGAAACAAAGGTAAAGGGAAGGAAGTAGAAGTGGTTGTTGGTATACCCAGTCAAGTAAGCCACCGAAATGAGGCTAAAGATGAGTCTCTGTCATAGACGTCTCCAATTCCTCCAGCTCCTGATGAACGAAGAAGTAGTAAAATTCTCCAGAATCACCGATTGATACTACCATGCAGGATTTGAGAAATGTAGTCCAGCTATTGACTCATATAGTTGTTGGCGAAGGTCAAAGACACGAAGGTTCAGTTATAGGTGCAGGTGGTGCAAATAGGGCAGCTAGCACGAGGATATGTGACTTTCTTAATTTGGACACTCCATCCTTCATTGGGTCAGGTCCTAATGAAGATCCCAAGACTTTATTAATCAGATTCAATAGACTTTAGATGTTATGCATGTAAGTGGTACAGAAGCTATTGAGTTAGTGACTTATAGGTTGAAGGGTGTTGCTATATTATGGTATGAAGCTTGGAAGTGATCGAAGGATATAGATGTACCTCCGACTACCTGGAGGGAGTTCAAAGAGGCATTAATTGACCCTAGTTCTACACTACCACACATCACTCCACTAGTTATTGGGAAGCTTAAGAGAACACCTAAATTATTGAACAAACCATTTGAAGTGTCTACACCAACCGGTGATTCTATTATGTCTAGAAGGATTTACTATGACTGTGTAATAACTATTTGTGACCATGACACATTGTCTGAACTTATTGAGCTGGAAATAGTGGAATTCGATGTTATAATATGTATCAATTGGTTAACTTGTTGCTATGCCACAGTGGATTGCTGAACTAAGAGAGTACACATCCACTTTCCAAATAAGGCAATTCTTGAATGGGAAGGCAATGGTGGGGTGCCAAAGGGTAAGTTTATATCATATTTTAAAGCAAGAAAGATGATATATAATGATTATATATGTCATTTATTTAGAGTAATAGATATGGAGGTAGAATCGCCAACTCTTCAATTAGTTCAAGTGGTGAATGAATTTGTTGATGTGTTCCCTAAAAAACTACCAGGATTGCCTCCAGAACGAGAAGTAGATTTTGGTATTGACTCACTTCTAGGCACTCAACCTATTTCCATCCATCCATATAGAATAGACCCGGCAGAGTTGCATAAATTAAAAGAACAGTTAAAAGACTTATTGGAGAAGAGTTTTAAAAGACCTAGTGTGTCCACTTGGGGTGTACCAGTGTTATTTGTACGTAAAACGGATGGAACCTTGAGAATATATATCAACTATTGACAATTGAATAGGGTGACAATTAAGAATAAATACCCCCTCCCCAGGATTGATGATTTATTTGATTAGTTATAGGGTGCCAAATTATTTTCAAAAATTGATTTAAGATCAGGTTATCACTAAGTGAGTGTGAAGGAGAAAGCTATACCTAAGACTGATTTCAGAACACACTATGGTCAATTTTAATTTCTTGTTATGTCATTTGGGCTAACAAATGCACCAACAATTTTTATGGATCTGATGAATAGGATATTCAAGACATTCTTGGATGTTTTTGTGATAGTATTTATAGATGACATTTTGGTATATTCAAGATCAAAAGAGGAGCACACAAATCACTTACAACAAGTCTTACAGGTTCTTCGTGATCGACAGTTGTATGCCAATTTTTCTAAATGTGAATTTTGGCTAAAATCAGTGGCATTCTTGGGTCATATTGTGTCTCTGAAATATGGCACCACTATTTGAATGGGGTCCATGTTGACAAATATCATGATCATAAAAGCATACTGAGCATTTTTAAGTAGAAAGACCTAAATTTAAGATAACAGAGATGGCTAGAGCTAATAAAGTATTATGACGTTGATGTACTATACCATCCGGGGAAGGCAAATGTGGTAGCCGATGTTCTAAGTTGTAATTCAATCATGAATACTGGTAATCAGGCAGTGGTAAGTCAAGGAGTTGCTAAGGATCTATGCCAACTAGCTAGTCTGGGAGTTCGCCTTCTTGAAACTCCAAAGGAAGGGGTTATTGTACATAATGCAGTAGTGTCTTCATTAGTAATGAAGATGAAAGAAAAATAGTTCGAGGACGCACTGAAATCAAAATACCCTTACTTATTTGTAGCTAAAGAGGAAGTCCAACATGCAGAACTTGGAGACTAATAGGTACGTGTATTGAATACTTAGTATGTTCTCAAAAGTTTCTATAAAAGGTTTAAGTTGGTTAAGCTATCCAATTGTGCTAACATTTGAGGACGAATGTTCCTAAGGGGGGAAGGATGTAACACCCCATATCTTATATGTACTAGTTCTATGAAAATGAAACATTATATGGTTTAGTCAAATTAATGCCCCATTTTTAAAAGTAATTGAATCTCATGTTTGAGGGCAATATGTATGTCTAACGCTTAAGAGGATCGAGTGTATAAAGTTTTTTGTTGAATTGAGGAGATCATGGACCTAAACAAAGTGAAAGAATTGAGGTGCTTGCAGGACTTAGGAAGCTAGAAGATGAGTCACCTACTTGCTTAGCTTAAACTTGCTGCTAAATGGAGACGAGGCCCGACGTAGAATCTGTCCAAGTCAGATTATAGATAAAGTCTGTGTTAAGGGTGTAAATTTAGCCTATGCTTTAGCATCATAAATGGACTATATTTGTAGTCCAAGAAGAATAGAAAAAGGTGCCAAGTACATCACAACCCACTTGACTATTTGGGCCCAAACTAAGTGAAGAGAAATTAGGAAAATTGGCAGCCAAGACCCCTCAAGTTTGAAACCTAATTAGGCCCAAGTGAAAGGGTCAATCTTCGACATCACCACCTTAATAATATGAGGCTTAAACCACACAAGAAAGTCATCCAAATTCTCCTTTAAAATGCTTAGAAGTAGCACCTTTAAGTCATTCTTAACTTGGAAAACAATCAGCTTTCACAAGCTTTCTCTTTACACTTTCTTAACGTTGCAAAGCAGCCACAAGGAGATTTTTAGGGTTCTTGGAAAATCCCTACATATTGAATATAATGGTAAGTAAGTTTACTTATGTGCTTAGTATGGTTTAAACAAAAGACTATGTTGGTTAGGTATATGCTGAAACTTTTGGACAACATGTGTTCCAACGGTTGTTGTGTACTTTTCTTGTTTATTTGGGAGATTTTGTCTTCTTAGTTGTCTTGATTATGAAATAAAGTTGCTTTTATTAATTTGTTTGAGTTATATAATGATATATAAAGGTTCCTACACAGTTTAGTTGTACGTAAACAATTGAGGTTTAACGTGTTATCCTAATAGTGTTGTTTGTAGAAATTATGGGTTGATTGATTGAGAACTATGGTATCACGTCCTATACCTATTTTGAAGACTATTTTTGAAATATTTATTACTAGTTTTATGTGTATATATGGTGGGGACTGTTTCGTTAAAGTTCGAACAGGTTTGGAATTGTCGACATCGAAATGTAGCGAAGGTATATAACATTATGCCGCCTATTTGTATGTTGTGCAGAATTGTTATGTGCTGTGCTTCGTGGATTTTTGTAAGACTGTTATGGCACTATAATAGGCTGCACATGATATGTATATGAGAATGTATATTAGAAAATATGATTAGGGGTGGAAAGGTTCAAAGAATACGCTTGAATTTATAATTATATGTTTGCTGCCAGTGTGTTGTTTTTTTTTATGAGATTGGGCTGCCAAGATGTATCTATTGGATGTTAATGCTAGTTTTATCACCTACTATACTATAGATAAATATTTGTAGGAAGAGAAGGTTATCTCGAGGTAATAGTGAGGTCGTACAACGAGTTATGTAAGGCTACTTGATTTTGTATTACTTGGCATGAAATCTAGATTCTTCCTTGGCACATAAAGAAAATTACGAACTCCGACACAACTATTAACCATGTCTCCACTCTTTCATATGTTCATATGATCCCATACACAATCACCTTCAAATCTGCATACATACATGGATACCAAGTTACATGGGTTCTTGTTGCTAAATAAAGTTCACGAGTTGTTTCATCTCATACGCATTTCATTATTTGTGTAATGTACTCTTTTCATTATCATATTGTCTTGTATGATTATTTACATGTCACATGCTACATCTACAATCCTACAACTCCAATATTATGACCACCAAAAGAACCATCTCAAAGGTAATTAAAAGATAAAGTATATTGCTTATTGATGGGTGGTAACCCGAAAGGTGGAAGAATTACCTAGCCAGGGTCGATCCTATCACAGGGGGTAGCCCAAGGGTTGAAAGGAAAAACCTAGCTAGGGCCAATACCGATATATATTTATCATTGATCAGCTGGTCATTTGTATAACATGATGTGCACAAATTATATAGTAAAAGCAAAGTAATAAAAAGAAGGTAAAGTACAAGATCCCACAATATAACTCAAGGTGGTCTCTTATCTTACACCAGTGCATAGTCTCATTTGAGTTGTTATTTCATATACTATATTTCCTATCTTATATATTTAGTTCATTATCTTATATTGACGTCCCTGCATTTCATGCCGAAGGTACAGGTGCTAGTAGATCTCCCAAGTAGGAGTACACGATATCCAACTATTGTTACCAAGCTCCATGTTGCTTCAGAGCTTCTTGTGTCTATAGCTTATATTTTTTTTTGTTATTTGTATTGTTAGTCGAGGCAAGTCCTATCCTGACCCTTATCAGATACTTTTCCTTATCTGGAGGCTTTGTAGACTATGTAAATTAAAGTGTGGTCATGTCTCATACTTTAGACAACGTGGCCACAACAGACTAGCCATATGCATTTCTTTTTGGCGTGTTATTACTGCTTACTTTCTTAAAGTCATGATAAATGTAGAAATCCCTTATAATATGTATAGAAAGAGAATGGATATAGGGTGGTTTTCTCGAGCCTTATTGGCAAAGGGTGCCAGTCCACCTTAACGGGACTTTGGGTATGACACTTCTCTGCAACCAAATTTGGACCTCTAACTAGACCCCTATTCTAGTCATAGTAAACTCTATAGTTATCCCTGTAATCTCCATCTCAATTAAAGTTCTGACCCTAGTTTCCTTGACCTTGGCACCATTAGTCCAGATTGGACCCTTGCGCATTATTCCGGAAACCCCTCGTATGATAAGAAATAAAAGACGTGTCCTCATTTTAATATGGATCATCATACATGGGTGCATATGGAGGTTGATGAACCATTGCATTCACTCCCTCTTAGTTCTGCTTCATCATCGCCTTTATACCTATGTGGATTTGGGCAAGTTATTCCACGATTTTGTTCACTGATCTTTTCTTGCACCTGACCAACACTAACAACACATTAGCTTTCGGTAGATGCATTATCTCTCTACCCTTATGCACAATTTGTTTTGACCACTCTTACTATTTGTTCTGCAATCCTTACGAATGGTTGATCCAACAATATGCCCCCCATGATAGCATCAGCATAGGCCTGATTGTTTTCATCTAGGGCACTATAGAAGATCTCCACCAAAGCATCATCAACTGCCTTATGGTCAGGGATGCTCCTCAGACATTTGGTGAACCGCTTCCAAGTAGTGTTGATTGAGTCACCAAGAAGTTGCTCGAACTTGTTGATTTGGTCATTCAACTTGAGCTTCTTCGATCTAGGGAAGTACCTCTCCAGAAAGGCCTTCTGTAAGTCTGCCCAACTGGTGATCAAACTCTACGAGAGCTTAGATATCTATAATGTTATACTACCCATAAAGAAACTAGGAAGATACGAAGTCCCACAACATCCACAAATAGATTCTATATCCCCATCACACACTTATAGATGAATGCCATATTGTTTAGACTACTATAAGGATCCTCTGATGGTAAGCCCGCAAATAGCCCATGGTTTTGCAGCATCTAAAGTAATATGCTCAAGACTATGAACTTTGTGTCTGCCGATAGTGGTGGCAACAGAACCTATATTGATTCCACTAGTAAGTATTGGCATTGAAATCCTAAGGCTGTGGTGAATATCCTCCAAAATAAGTGGGTTCTCATTCTCAGAATCCTTCTTGTTATTCCTATTCAGAGCTACATTGGCCGCGTTATTGGCGTTGTCTTGGGCCATTCTTCACAATGTTCTTTGGATGTCTAGGTCAAATAGAGGCAAAAGATTGCATTGACTTTTAGTGTTAGGTTAACTACACTTACACCATGAAAAAAAATAAAACAACAAACAAAAGTAAAAAAAGGGAACTAAGGATTAACACCGAAATTGCTTATGAATTCATTAAGTCTAGTTGTATTCCCCGGCAGTGATGACAAAATCTTAATGTCGCCTAAGTTACACCCCTTTTTTAGAGGATAAAGCAGTCGCTATCAAGAAATAGAACCTAACAAAGGTTAGAGTCAAACCCACAGGGAATACGTAAACTCAAGAGAATTGAATGATTCCAATTCAAATGGTTAACCAACTTACTTCCCCAAAAGTTGGGGTTGTAATAATTAATGAAAAATATAACTAAACTATCACAAGAGAGAAGTCAATATGGAGAGAAACTTGGGTATTTGTTCCCCATGATTCCCTAACTCAGTATCATCGGATAACCTTATTCTTGTCTATTATATATTATGCAGGATGGTAAGTTATGTTCACAATTCCCTTTGGTCAAAGGTGAGAGGAGAATTTCACTATGCGACTAGCCTATCTCCATAGTGTGCCTTACTAACCCTTACCTATTAGTCCCAGTACAACCTCTCCTTGGCCAAGTTAGGTTGATTAGATAAAAACACATCAATAGAATCCTGTTAATTAATCTTTAATCCTACTCATTACTACCTTGGTCTAGTCACTAACACTAGGTGAGTTCTAATGTTGGCCACCACTAGAAAACATGCAAAATGAAGAGAGTTAATTAA
>JAOTQJ010193149.1:0-21184 GCA_025642045.1 Solanum sejunctum
AGTGTAGAACCAGGGTCAATTAATGCATATACATTATGTGAAAAGATAGACAATGTACCTATGACCACATCAGGTGAAGCTTTCAAATTCTGTCCACTACGGAGTGCATAAGTGCGATTCTGGACCCCGCTAGAGCTAGCTGCCACTCTAAGACCTCTACCATGATCCACAGGTACCTGCTCACCCCTACCTACTGGATAAACTAATGATGATGATGCAATAGCAGATCCAGTAGGTTATGTCATACCACCCATACATCTCCTCGGGCAATCCCTCACTATGAGCCCTGACCTACCACACCAATAGCAAACATCCATCCCAATATGACATATACCCACATGGCTCCCCCCACACTTTTTACAAGGCTGCCTAGAAGTCATTAGTTGGCCTGCCAAATAACCCATGGTCTGGGCACCTTACCCTTCGCCTCGTTGACCAAACTAATTACTTTGGGACCCTTGAAATTGTGGTGGAGCACCAGCTGTAGAGTAGGAGGAGGATGGCTTAGGCAGTCTACTAGAAAATCGAGGTCTAATATCACCTTGGGGTGGTAAAAACTGCCCTATAGATCTGGCTCTTTTGGCCTGTCCCCTTTCTAATTCTTGTGTCCTTCTCCTTTGCCTCTGATCTTCCAATTTCTATGCAAAAGCCAGCATTCTTGCTATATCCATATCTTTATTCAAGGAACCAATAGTGCAGTCTCTGACCAAATATGTATCCAACCTATCTACATATCGGTGAACTTTATCTGCCATTGTAGTAACCACATTAGGAGCATACCTTGCCAGGGAATTAAATTGAAGGCTATACTCCCTCACGTTCATATTCCTTTGGTGAAGATTCAGGAATTGATCTGCATGGGCCTCTCGGATCTCTAATGGCAAATAATGGTCAAGAAATGCCTCTCTGAACTCTTTCCAGGTAGTTGGAGGTGCATGTATACCCATAGATTGCTTCCAAGCTTCATACCACAATATAGCTACACCCTTTAACCTATATGTCACTAACTGGACAGCTTTTATATCACTCACATGTATAACATCTAAGGTACACTGAATCTGATTAATAAAGTCTTGGGGGTCTTCATTGGGATCTGACCCAGTGAAGGTTGGAGGGTACAAATTAAGAAAAGCACGTATCCTTGTACCAACTATCCTATTTGTACAACCTGTAGCAATAACTGGACCTTCTTGCCTTTGACCTTGAACAATAACTATACAGGTCAATAGTTAGACTTTATTTCTCAGATCCTGCACGGTAGCATCAATAGGTGGATCTGGGGAAATTTAACTACTTTCATGCTAATTAGGAACCCAAGGAGTTGGAGATATCTATGACGAAGACTCCTCTCGAACCTCATCTTGTTGTCTCACCTGACTGGGCATACCAACCACCACCTCTATTCCTTTCCCTTTACCCTTATTCTGCCTTGTTTCTTGCATACTTGATGAACAAAATAATTTAGGATTAGACATAAGGCACCTATTACACTTGACTTTATGGCAAGATCTAAAAATAGAAAGAAAGTAACTAGTCCTAAATGTCACGTAGCCTCTTGCTTATAAATGTGGTGCATAACACATCGATAAATAAGATTCTACACAGACACGGCTTTGTAGACTCCCTTGGACGACCCGCTCTGATACCACTTCTGTCAAGCCCCAAAGTCCCATTATGGCGGACTAGCACCCGTTGAAGATAAGTTTTGGGAGAACCAACCTGTATCTATATGCTTTCTATACGTATTATAAGAGATTTCTACCTTTGACATGCCTTAAATCAGATAAATAGTGATAACAAGTCAAACGGAACAGTATATGACTAGGTCGTTGGGGCCACGATATTTAAAGTATGAGACATAACCATACTTTACTTTACATAGTCTACAAAGCCTCTAAATAAAGAAAAATATCTGATAAGGGTCAGGACAAGCCCCGCCTCAACAAACTGTGCAATCAAAACACGTAAGCTCTAGACATATATAAAGCCTGAAGCAACCTGGACCTTGGTGACAACAGCTGAATATCTTATAATTCTACTAGGGAGATCTACTAGCACTTGTACCTCCAGCATAAAATGTAGGTCCCCCGTAAGGTACGTTAGTACAAGATATTGTATTGAGTATGTAAGGCAGGATATAATGTATATAAAGTAACAACTCAAATGAAACTATTTATCTATGGCAGAATATGGACCACCCTTAGTTATACTATGGAATCTTGTATTTTATGTCCTTTATATTACTTTACCTTTACTGTATAATATGTGCACAGCTGTAAAATAAATGACCAACTGAACAGTGGTGGAAATATATCGAGTTTGTCCCTTGCTAGGTTATACTCAACCCCTCGGGCTACCCCCAGTTGATAGTATCGTCCCTGGCTAGGTGCTATCTCCACCCCTCGGGCTACCACCTACGAAAAACTATATACTTTATCTTTCAATTACCTTTGAGATAATTCTTTGGGTGGCCATAATATTAGAGCTATCGGATTGTATATGTAGCATGTGACATGTGGATAATCACACAAGACAACATGATAATGAAAAGAGTACATTACACAAATGATGATATGCGTATGAAATGGACAACTCATGAACTTTACTCCATAACAAGAACTCATAGAACCTGGTATCCAAACGTGTATGAAGTTTTGAAGGGGACTATGTATGGAATCATATGAAGATGTAAAAGAGTGGAGAAATGGTTAATAGTTGTGTCGGAGTTGGTGAATGCCTTTATGTACCAAGGAGAGATCTATGTTTCATGCCAAGTGATACAAAATCAAGTAACCTTACATACCTCGTCATCAGACCTTGTTACTATCTCAAGATGACCTTCCCTTTGTCCAAGTACTTATCTACAACATTTTAAGGGATAAAAATAGCATTAGTAACCAATAGACACATCTTGGCAGCCCAATTACATAACAAAACAAAACATGGGTAGCAAGCGGGTGTTTATAAACCCGAGGTATTCCTTTAACCTTTTCCCCCCTAATCATATTTTCGAATACACATTAGCATTTACACATTATGTACAACCTATTGTAATGTCATAACTGTCATACAACAGCTCATAAAGCACAAGATATCACAATTCCACACAATCTAAAAATGGACAGCATAACGTACCTTCCTTCGCTACATTTCGACGTCGACAACTCCAAAATTATTTCAACTTTAACCAAACTGTTCCACCAACATTTAAACATATAAACAGACCTAAAATAGTCTTGTAAAAGCACTTAAGAAGTCATGAAGAACATGAGCTAATAGCCTTATACACAACAGCCCGCAAGTTCTAATCAACATGACACTTAAGATAACTTGATAAAACACACTTGTTAAATGAAACTAAAATCAGGGAAGAAACCTTAGGGTGATTTTTATAACTTAAACCATGTTAAGAACACCAAGTAATCTTCATAATACCACTCACAAATCATAGAGAAATCAACAAAATAAAAGAAAAAGGTGCAGCAACTTTCAGCACAGAAACTGTCCAGATTTTCCAGCACCAACACACTAGTATATACTTCTTCTTTTTCATATGAAAACAATGCTAAACACATGTGTAAACTTACATAACACTTACTTCAAGGTTTAGGTCTTATCCAAGAACCTTAGAAGTCCTTTTTACCTACAATACAAAGTGAAGAATAGTTGATAGAACTTTGAAGACAAATCTGTCTTTTTTTGTAAGTTCAAGTTGAGACTGAATTTTGGAGCTACTTTGGAGCTCTTTATAAAGAGGTATTTGTCCGACCTTTCGTTCAATTTTTGACCACCTCACACCATACATTATTAATATGGTTATCCACTAGATTGGCCCACACACTTGGGTCTCCAAGTTGATGGGCTTGGGCTGCCTATTTTCCAATTTTCTCTTCACTTAGATTTGGGTCCAATTTGCCATGTGGATTCTAGTTTATTTGGTCTCTTTTTAATATTCTCCTTTGGCTGATCATATAGCCCATTTATAATATTAAAACATGGTCCAAAGTTATACTCTTAGTATGTACTTTACTCATAATTGAACTTGAACAAATTCGATGTCGAGCCTCATCTCCGTTTAGATAGCAAATTTAAGCTATGCTAGTAAGTGACTCACCTTCTAGCTTACTAAGTCCTATAAACACCTCAATTCTCTTACTTCATTTAAGGCCATAATCTACTCGATTCGGCAAAATATGTATACAGTCGACCCTCTTAAGTGTTAGACGCACATATAGCCCATTAACACAAGCTTCAAGCACTTTTGAAAATTAGCGCTAATTCGATCAAACCATATTATGTTTCATTTGAATTGTGCTAGTAGTGCAACTTGTAGGGTGTTACACCAGACTAGCCATGTTTAATATAACAACCACTCTAAACTGTGAAGCAATACTCATTACCAACATCTTGTTATTTATTTCAACAAGTAGGCATGGTAAAAAGACGTAAACATAAAGCAGTAGAAGAGAGGAGCTAAAAGATACCCATTTTATACCCTTAACCATAACATAGCCCTATTTTTTCATTGTCAATAGTGAACCAGGCCCTACTTACTACCGCTCATGTGGTGATGTGAAAAGGGAACATGTTGCAACCCCTTATTATTAATCAACAACACCACATGGTTATTTAAGTAACTATAATTCGAACAGCAGCTAATTCCATTCTTATGTTTCAACAATTACGCAGTTCCTCACATCACCACTATTTCTTATGTTCCAGTTTCAGGTTAAACCTTCTTAGTGATGTTGAAGAAAGTAGGGCAAGCACAAACTCAGTCATTTAGGAACTGTAATAGTTTAGCAACAATATAAAGTTCATAATCCCAATTGCACACAAGAAGTACTCAACATCATATCAACCATCTAGTTAATTTAATGTTAGTAACAAATAGTCCCAAGAATGCCAAAATCAAATATTGAACAACCCCATTTGACATTATAGTTGACATGAAATCAGTCACCCTGAACTCTGCCCTTGGGTCATGATTCTAATAACTACTAATCGCTCATTCTCAGGCTTAGCAGGTAGTCATGGCATGCAAAGAAGAAAGACTTAAAAATGACATGTCACGTGAGAAAAAAAGAATATGTAACAGTGGATTTTTCAAGTGTCAGCTAATTAACAGGAGACTTCCTGCACATGTCACTACAAGACACTCATCTCCCTGCCATGTCCCTCAATTAACAAAATATATAGTTCATTGTCTTAAATGTGCAAAACAAAATCAGCCATATTCCAGTAGCGTTCTCATTTCGACATTCCTCAAACCATAATGCACACAATGTGAAGAACATGAACGAGAAGATCTAGCATGGAGTTGAGAATTCAAGACTAGAAAAATTCAACCCACAAGAATCAAATTTCAAGCTTAGTAATCTCACAAACTACCTCACACTTCAACCTAACAATATATTATTACATGGACAAAAATTTAGGTACAAGATTACAATGTTCCTAACCTTCCCCCATTTTCACTCAAGTTTTGACCTAGAGTTTAAATCACTCCCATGTATACATTATAGTCGAACAAGACAAGATTTGAAGTTTGAACTCCTAATTCCCATTAATAGGTTGACCAAAATATCCACAAAACATGAAGTTATTCACATGTTTGCACACAATTGTATTAAAAAGATGTGAATAGCTATGAGGAACAATGAAAATTTATAGAATTAATGAATAATAGAAGAAGATGAAGTAATCTCTTGCTAATTTTGGGTTTGCATTGCGGATTGGGTCTTTGTGAGTGTTGCGGAGAAAGAAATGGGGCAAGATGACAGAAGGGATCGAGCAATTGGGTTAAAAAGATGGGGGAATTCTTAAAAGAAAATCCGGTCGCGTCGGGTAAGAGAAGAATTCGCATGAATTTTTACACTGTAGCATCCTCTATGCGTCGTGGAGAGGACCTGATTTTACACTTTGTGAAAAAAAATTCTTTTGTTTTTGTTAAGGGGATGAGCATCACGGAAAGGACGTGAAAACCCCTCTGCCATAAACTGTAAAAAAATATTTTTTCATTTGGGGCTCGAAAAAATTGACCTAACACCTAAACATACTAAATTATATTACAACAATTGATGTTGACCAAAAAAATTCAAAACATAAAAAATGACATAACAGAAAATTGAAATCAAAAAATTGCACAGTTTTGAGTCCTAGTCTGTGAGGCGGACTGGTATATTTTTATACAATGTTTTATTTTCTAATTTTTACTGGCCTTAAAGTAATGAAAATATTTTTTTAATATTTATTTATTTATTTTTGAAAATTGAAAAATATGAAAATAAAATGAAGTAGAAAAATATCACCTCCTCATGGGTTGCCTCCCGTGTAACACTTAATTTAACATTCTGGCACGACGCAGCAAAAATTTGCTCATCTTTGGCCTCCTCAACTTTAGTTGTGTCTTCACCATAGTAGTGCTTGAGACATTGATCTGTTTACCAAAAAAATTTGGTTGGAGGTCTCGTCCTTTAATTCCACCACTCCATGTGGTGTTACGGATACCACCACATAGGGTCTACTTCATTTTTACTACAGCTTACCTGTCAACAATTTCAACCAAGAGTTAAACAGAAGTACCTGTTGGCCCAGCTCAAAAGTGTGTTTGATTATATGTCAATAATGCCACCGCTTGGTCTTTTCTTTTTGAGTTTGGCATTCTCGTACACTTGAAATCAAAATTCTTTTAATTTCTCCAACTGCTCCAACCTCTTTCTTCCGGCAAGCTCGGGATCAAGATTTAGTCTTTTGATTGCCCAATAAGCTTGGTGTTTGAGCTCTACCAAAAGATGACAAGCTTTTCCATAGACTAGCCTATACGATGATGTACTGGTAAGTGTTTTATATTCAATTGATATGCCTACAATGCTTCACCTAACTTGGTAGACCAATCCTTCATAGTAGCATTCACTGTTCTCTGCAGGATATGCTTCACCTCCCGATTTGATACTTTTAATTGACCGCTTGTTTGAGGAAGGTAAGTTGTACCTACATTGTGTCTTAGAACGTACGTTGCAAGAAGGTTATTCACCATTTGGTTGATGAAATATGTACCACCATCAATAATGATGGCTCTTGGCATACCAAAATGAGTGAAGATGTGCTTCTTTAAGAACTTACTTACCACCTTGGAGTCATTGGTGGTAAAGCTATTGCTTTCACCCATTTAGACACATCATTGACAACAACTAAGATGTAAGTATTACCAAAAGAGGGTGGGAATAGACCCATGAAGTCCATCCCCAAAGCACAAAAGATTTCACAAAATGTATAGCGACTTAGAATAGAGTTGGCCAAAAAAACCTGATTAGAGTACTTTGTGAGTTGTACGCTCACCTAAGTGATGACACCCACATGGAGAAGCATGACACCTTGCTAGAATCGGCTTCATCTCTGCTTTGGGCATACACCGTCTCACCATATCATCATCCCATTGCTTGAAAAGATAGGGCTCATCCCATATGTAAGCCTTTGCATCATGGGCTAACCGCTTGCATTGTTGATGGTTGGCATCTTGGGGAAAAACTCCACTTACCAAGTAGTTAATGATGTCTATGTACCATGGCAGTTCCTCCTCTTCAAGTTCCATTAGATGATCATTCAAAAATTTCTCCTTGATTTGTATTTGATCCCCAATATGAGCATCATTTTCCAGGCGAGAGAGATGGTCGGCAATTTGGTTTTCCCTCCCTTTTCGATCTTTGATCTCAAAAGTAAATTCCTAGAGCAGCAAGATCCACCTAATGAGCCTTAGTTTTGCATCCTTCTTGTTGAACAAGTACCGGCAATAGCATGGTCATTAATAACAATGACTTTGGTACCCACCAATTAAGATCTAAATTTATCAAATACATATATTAATGCGAGCATCTCTTTTTCCATAACTGTGTACTTTCATTAAGCAGAATCAGTGTTGCTCACATAGTATATGGAGTGGAACACATAGCCTTTTGTTGTCCCAAAATAGAATCCACTATCGTATCACTTGCATCACACATAAGTTCAAACGGTAGGTTCCAATCCGGTGCTTGCAAGATAGGTGCTTCAATCAACCTTTTCTTCAACTTCTCAAATGCCTGCAAACATGTAGAATCAAAGTTAAAGGGGACCTTTTTTTCTAGGAGTGCATAGAGCTGTTTGGCAATCTTTGAGAAGTCCTTTGTTGAATCTACGATAGAATCCCGCGTGTCTAAGAAAGCTTTGGACTCCTTTGATTGAAGCATATGGTGGCAGCTTCTCAATCACTTCAATCTTGGCTTGGTCCAGCTCTAAACCACACTTAGATACCTTGTGCTCCAAAACTATACCTTTTATAATGAGAAAATGACATTTTTCCAAATTAAGGACAAGGTTAGTTTCCTCACATCTTGCTAAAACCTTGTCTAAGTTTGTCAAACACTTTTCAAATGATTCCCCAAAAATTGGCATATCATCCATAAACACTTTCACATACTCCTTGATCATATTTATGAAAAATGGCCATCATACACCATTGAAAAGTGGTAGGTGCATTGCATAACCTAAAGGGCATGCATTTGAATGCATACGTACTATATGGACAAGTAAATGTGGTTTTCTCTTGGTCTTCTAGAGCAATGGTAATTTGATTATACCTGAAGTAATCATCCAAGAAGCAGTAATATTCTTGCTTGGAAAGTCTATCAAGACTTTGGTTGATGAATGGTATTGGGTAATGATCTTTCCGGGTGGCATCATTTAGCTTCATGTAATCCATTCATATTCTCCACCTTGTCACCAATCTTGTTGGTATCAACTCATTTTTATCATTGGTGACCACCGTCATACCTCCTTTCTTTGGACATATTGAACAGGGCTGACCAATTTGCTGTCAAAGATGGGAAAAATGATTTTCGCATCTAACCACTTTATTACTTCCTTCTTCACAACTTCCTTCATAATTGGGTTCAACCATCTTTGAGGTTGTGCCACTGGCTTATGATCTTCCTCTATGAAGATTCAATGCATGCACAAAGCTAGCTAATGCCGTGGATGTCCGACATTTATCACCCCATAGCTCTATTCCTTTTCATAAGCACAACAACTGCATCTTCCACCTGAGTTGCAGTCAATGAAGCAGACGAAATTATAGGTAACATATCATTATCTCCAAGAAAAACATACCTGAGATGTAGAGGCAACAACTTCAATTCCTGCTTTTGTGGTTCTTCAATTGATGATTTTGGTAGGGGACCTAACACTGTATTTAAAGGTGTGGCCACCTTCTTGAACATATTTGCATTATTGTTCAACATACTCTTAATTTCTAGAGCCTCCGCATCATCGACTAGCCCTTGATTTAGCAACACTCTTGCTAGCGAGTCTTGAACCTCCACTTGACTTACCGAGGCAGCCTTGTCTATTACCATGATGACCACTAAATCTTCATATGCAATTGGTAGTTTCATGGACTTATACACATAAAATAATTCCACTTTATCATAGGCCCTCATTGTGAGTCTTACTGCATCCACATCAATTAATGCTCCTTCGATCGCCAAGAGTGGGTGACCAAGTATGAATAGAACTTTAGAATCAGGTTCAAAATCAAGGATGATAATGTCCATGGGGAAGATGAGAGATCTCACTTGAACTAAAACATCCTCGATAATACCTTCGGGCCTTGCAATTGATCTATGTTCCAATTGCAATACAACTTTAGTGGGCTTTGGTTTCCTATGTCTCAACTTTGAAAATAACGAACATGGTATAAGATTTATGTTAGCCCCAAGGTCACACTACCCTTAGGCATTCAAACAGATCATAATAGTTACTTGCATCGTGAAGCTTACGAGATCTTTCAGCTTAATTAGAGGTGTTGCACCGTGAAGCTTACGAGATCTTTTAGATAAATTAGCAGTTAAAATCTATTCAAGATTCTAGAGCTACAAGCTTTGGTGAAGGCCACCTTGTCATATTCCACCAACTTGTTCTTATTGGTCACAAAGTCCATCAAATACTTTGAATTTAGAATTTCTTACAAAACATCAATAAGTGGTAAGTTAATTTGTACCTGTTTTAGGAGCCCAATGAATTTTTGAAAACATTCATCATCCTTTTTCTCTTTTAGCTTTTGTGGGAATGGAGGCTATGGCTTAGGCAATGGTACTGCCTCATTAGTGGACATGCTTGGAATCATGGGTTTCTCATTCTGAATGCCACTTGGTTAAACCATATTTTTCTTCTTAGGCATCAATTCGATCAATGGCATCCGACTTCTCGTGCTTATGGCATGAACTTGCTTGGGATTTGGATCCATATCTCCCAGCAAACCTCCTTGGGGTCTTGAGTTCATAAAGCTTCCCAATTACCCCAATTTCTTCTACAAATTTTGAAGATTTTATTTGTCTTTGGATTTCTTCTTCTTGGAGATTTTGGTTTGCCAAAATTTTCCTTAAAACCTTACTATCCGACATGTTATTCGGATTGGCCTGCTTCATCGGTTGGTGCATTTGTTGATTGTAGTATGGTTGGCTTCCTTGTGGACATTGTTGATTTTGTTGGTTACCACCCCAAGAGAAGTTAGGATGATTCCTCTAATTTGGATTGTAGGAATTTCCAAAGACTTGATATCTAACTCTATTCGCATTTCCAACAAAATTTACCGTCGCAGGATTTGAACGACAAAATTCGGCAGGTTGACTCCTCCTCCACAAACATCGCACTAATAATTTTGCTATTTTTATTGAACCATATTTATTGGTGCAGATTGTTGACTTACTGCTAGATTTTTCTATTGTTGACCAATTGATAAGTTGTTTTATTGAGTCATAATCATGCTTTGCATAGCAGAAATTTATGCTTGTGAAGCAGTGATGGCATTAATTTCCAGCATTCCCACTTGCTTATTAACTGTGGGTTGACTTCATCCTCCATTCCACTCGGGATTTCATTGAGCTATACGATTGAGAAGTGTATACAACACATCATATATCATTTCGAAATCTTGACCTCCTGCAGTGGAATCAAGAAGAATCTTTGTGTTTGGTTCCAATCCTTCAATGAAGGTGTGGACCAACACTTTGTGAGATTGACAATAATGGACACAATTAATAAGTAAAGTTTTAAACCTGTCCCATGCTTAATATAAGTTCTCTCCCGACCTTTTCTTAAAACTTAAATCTCACTTCTTAATTTGGCCGTCTTACAAGATGGAACGAACCGAATAAGAAACTTTCTAACAAGATCATCCCACGACGTAATGGAGTTTGGTGGCTCAATTTGCATCCACCTCCTTGCTTTCCCAAATAATGAGAAGGAAAACAAGGTCATTCTCACATAATCTCGATTTATGCCTGTAGGAATGAAAGTGTCAACGATTTCTAAAAAACTTTGAAGATGTACCAGTGGTTCTTCAAATGGTAGTCTAGTAAACTGCCCAATTGAGTGTAGCAATTGAACCATATATTGTTTAAGCTCCCAATGACCACTAGGTTCTGGCTTTTCAAAACAACTAGTGACATTAGTTATTCTAGGAATGGCTACATCTCTTACTGTCCTAGGTGCAGGAAGTGCAGGTGAATTTTTTTCCAACATTTCTTCTCTGACAGGATCAATTTCTTACTTAGTCTCCATTCTATTTTCCTACTCAATGATTTCAATTGGTGGAGTTTCAAACAAGATACCTCCTCTCCTCTTATATTGACGAAAGTATGTATCTTGCTACTCTAGTTTAGAACTAAATGTTTTGCATAATCAACACAAGTAATGTCAAATGTAGTGAATACTACCAAACAAAGAAACTCAGAAAATCACTCAATTTATACTTTAAATTTCCGACAACAGCGCCAAAAATATGTTGCCTCCCAGCACACGCAAGTGCACATGATCAAAATAAGTAATATAATGGCCTTAATTTAAGGATCGGATTGTCAAACCCAAAAAGATTTAATATAAATTATGTAATATTCCAAGTTATAATGTTCAAAAGGTGATAAAGAATTAATTTATAAAATTGAGTACTAAAATAACTAAACTTGCAACTAAACTAATGAAGTTTGCAACTAAAATAATATTCTTTTTATCTTGTATTTTAATTATCAAAATGTTATAAAATTCCGGGATTGGCCGTATTAATCTTAAAGTTAATACTTATATTTGGGCAGAGGATTATTGATTCATAGGGTTGAACCTACCAAATCGTGGCTGCACACCTCCGTTTGCCTATTTCTTTTGTTTGCCTAACTACATCCTTGAGCGGGGATAAACAATACAATAGAAATGCATTAATAATATCTTCCTATGCATTAAATGAAGCTTGGTGTAAAGGTAGTTATCACAAGTCTTCAATACACAAATTAATCTCATATTTTAATTAAATAAGCTCCTTATGTTATTATGTTCTTAAGCATTCCAACAACTTTTGAATTGCCAATACTAAACATATTCATTTCCATAGGTGATCAAGCTAAGAAATGTAGATTTAAATAATATAAGAACAATTATAAATACCCATTCATAAGATTTAAAAACTCAAAGATTAACACATTGTCTAAGGCTACAATCCAGGAAATTGGAAAGCTTAGCCACTCATGCTAATCATACACACAATATTACAAAGAACCATAAGAAAATGATAAAATGGAGATAAAAACTGACCAAGAGAGATCTTCTCAATGCCCAGCCACCTCACAAGCTTCAGCACAACTTAGAATGAAAGATGATTTAAGTTGTAGGTTTTTCACGACTTATATAGCCTAGAAAATCTGACTTTTTATTCATTTTCCTTAAGTCCTCGACACACTTTAGTATTATATTAATAAAATTTGGCATACAATGTTGACTGGACCAAAAAGTCACTCATTTTACACTAGTGCGGGATGCACACTAGTGTATTTTGAGTTACTTTTTCCACCTGTTGCATTAACAACAGATTTCTCAGTGAATTATCATTAGTCCGCAATGCGCCTTTAGCGTGGACCAAGTATTTGGGATTTTTCTTCTTTTTCTTACGCGGGTTGTCTTGTTTTGCTCCATGTTTCATTTTGAAACCTTAAAATCTAATAAAACCAATAAAAACACAAACCAAAGTGTAATTTATCCATTGTTAATAAAATATACCAAATCTTATTAAAATACTTAAAATTATATGGATTTACTCTCGAATTTAACTTTATTTATGGGACATTATTTTATTTGGGCATATAAATACGCCTAAGATTATACAGCAATAGAGCACCTTTTTTACGACCCAAGCCTAGGGCCTAGACGTGGCATGGGGAATGAGGAACACAAAGGAACCCCAAACAAGCCCCTTAAGTTGTCATTACACAACATTGGTCGCAGAAACATATAAAAGACACAAAAGAGTAAGAATAGGGACAAGGGGACTAAGGAGAAAGCTTGCATAACATTATAATCAAGAGACAAAGAGTCAAAGCTCATATCATAACTACACAACATGTCCAACAAACACCTCTACTACATAGATAAGAGCAGGGGCCAAGACAAAGAAACCGAACTCACCCTAACAGTCAAAATAAAACATAAAGAAGAATGTCTCAATACATAATAAGAGAAACATAAACTAAGGTCCCCAAAGTAGAGGATTCACCAACTAGCTTGAGTAATACCAAACTAGCCATGTGAAGGAGGAGGAGGATCAACTTGGGCTCTGGTTCATACATGGTGATATCATGTAGGCAAGAGTATGCGTTAGTACGTTTGAAAGTACTAAGTATGTAGGATGCAATGCAACAAGAGATAAGAATCATAATCAAATGCATAAAAATAGGCAATAGAAAACATATAACAATATAGGATGTATGATCAATGCTCAAGTAAAACATGCTTAAGTAACTTATGCTTATATAGGATATTATATGTGTAGAAGAGACCAAGCTAGATTTCCAAAGTTCAAATCTCTTAGTAGGTTGATGATGATATCACCCATCACCTTGGTGTGTGAGTTACAAACCCCTCATCTAGGTTAGTGGCAATCTCACTTACCATCCTGGTGTTTGAGATACTAACCCCTCAACTAGGTTATCCGGCATCTTCATCCCCCTGGATCAGGCATGGTCTAATACAACACTTTATATAGAATATATGATATGTACAAGCTTGTTTCATCATCATTAGCCATTCATATCATATCTCAAGCTTTGGACCTTCAATTCCTCAAGAAACCATAATTGGAAATTTAATCAAATACTTGGCGGATATATAATGCTAGTATAATACCACACAATATAGAGGTAAAATCATTCAAGTAAACCCATTGTAAAACCATCAATTAACACGATGCAACACCTTATGCAATATACATCAAACCCCTCATCAAAACTTATAATAGATCTAAGATTTACAACTTAAAACATAGCAAAACGGTCACAACTTTACGCAGTTGTAACATAGTTCATAGACATGTTCATACTAGTAAATCCATTTGTAAAATCAATTTTCAATCAGGCAAATTGAGTAAAAATGAGATAAGGGCACTATGGGTAAAAGGACCCAATGGCTGAAACCCACATATCATAGCTTTGGAGAAGCTCTTGATAAAGATTCAAAATGGACATTGAAGGAAATCCTTAGATTCGAAAGAGGTTTTGATACTTGAATATAGGAGTGAAAAATATAGATAAGTATTTGAGTGAATATTATGGAATGTTTTGGGTGATTTGAGGGTGAAATATGACTAAATATAGGTAAAAACCACAATTGGGAACACTTAGGCCCAAGATTTAAAGTCTAGGACCGAACTAAGAAAATAGCCCCAAAATAACACAGGTGTGCGTCGCTGAAACTTCACTAGAAATTGCACCATAAGATTTTTGAATTTTGCTACGATTGCTCTAAAATCGGGATTAGACCCTTTTCTCCGTAATTTTGACCTCCTGAAAGACTATTAAGTTAGATTTTTGAAATAACGAATGAATTTTTAGATATATAGAATTCAAAATTCTGGGCACTTTCGAGACATATTTTTAAGCACTTTTTAGGGTCATTTCAACCTTTAAATCCCAAGTCCAAGTTGATAGATGAGGAAATAGTTGATAGGGGCATGTAGAGCAATTGAAAGAGAAGCACTAAAAGTAACATTCTGAGTTCTCAAGTAGATTTCGAGAGGATTGATAGAAAAGATTACGAAAATAAAAAGATATAAGTTGAAGTAATTAATGAAATGGTTGGATCTTGGCAACAAAAAAGGAATACAGGTTCAATATTCAGCCACAAGAGAGAAATGGAGATGGATGAAAATGACAGAATCAAGATTGTACATTGGAGAGTTTGACCCATAAGAGGCCATTGCTTAGCACCATAAGCTTGAGAAGATATAGCCTCCATACCCATAGCAAGGCCATTAAAAATAGAGTAGCTAGAGATATTAGCTATACTAGGGTTGGCTCCTCGCAGTTCTCCCTTTAACACCAACGGTAGATAGGAAGCTTTTTGTTAAAGGATATAGGAGATAGTGTTATGTATTCTAAGATAGCCACACAGCTATGGAAAAGTTTTGAGCATAGATTTAGGCAGTCAAATGGTGCCAAGATTTTCATCTACAAAAGGAAATCATAGGATTAATTCAAGGAACATAACACATAGCAGGGTATTTTACAAAACTCAAACGTCTATGGGATGAGTCAGATTGATTGAATAGTGATATAATATGCACCTGCGTATGTGTTTGTGATGGATAAAAAAAGCTAAATAAGTTCTTAAAAATAAAAGGCTTATGCAATTTTTGATGGGCTTAAATGAAACCTACTCACAAGCAAGGAGTAGTAATCTCATGATTAACCATCTCCCTACACATGATCATGCCTACTCTCCCTTGTTGCCAAATGAAAATCAGAGAGAAGCTTGTGCTAATGTTCATCTCCTAGTGAATCTGCTTCGTTCATGGTCAAAAAACAAGGACATACAATTCAAAAAACTGGTAAGCTAATTAGCAGAACTGATTTTTCACCACAAAGACTTGGGAATTCTAGTCCTCAAATAGTTGGAAATCAATTGCACAAAGGCAAAACAAGAAGGGTCAAATACAATCTACTGTGAGCTGCACTTATTTCCTAAAGACAGGGCATGCAGCAGATTATTGCTACAGGTTGATAGGGTACCTAGATGACTTCCAATTTACAAACTCAAGAGAGCATCAGAAAAATATGAAAGCGAATGCAGCAATCACAGGAGTAATAAATGAAAAATGTATTATCACACATAACAAGTATAGTAAAATGAATAGTCAAAATTCATCAAAGAATAAGTGCCACAAATTCACAAGAAAATGGGACAGGCAATAACATCAGGATTTGAGATCAATGTTAATTCAATGGCTGGTACTATACTTAAGTATTCTAGATCTTGTTTTAAAACCATGAACTCCGACACTTGGATTATTGACTCTGGTGCCTCTGAGCATATATGCTACAATTCTAATTCTTTTCTGTTTCTAACTCTTCTTCCTTTCCCTTAGAATATCAGTTTGCCTAATTCCATTAAGATAACAGTCATTCAGATAGGAAGTGTTCCATTAAACCCCACCTTGCTCTTAAAGTCCTGACCCGAGCCTAGGGTCGAGACGTGACATGACAAATAGAAAACCCAAAAGGACCCCAAACAAGACTCTTAGCATATTTTTCACACAACCTTGGTCATAGAAGAAAAATAAACAATACCAAGAGATTGATTAAGAGGGCAGGCAGGACTAACTGAAGTCTTTGATATTCATAATAACATAAAAGAGTCAAGCTCGAAGCATAAATACATCATAATATCCAACAACACCTCTAACATGGAATGGAGAGCGAGCCAAGACACTTTCCGTGCACCCTCAAAGTAATAAGTATTCAACGTAAGAAGTCTCAAATTTCAAGGGTAACACAGATAGTGTCCTTGAACTTGAGGACTCACTAAATCTTATCTCCGATATGTCAACTAGCCACGTGGAGGATGACCAAAAGGTACTCTAGTCCCTACATGGTAATATCATGTAGGCAAAGAGTATGAGTTAGTACGTTTGAATGTACTAAGTATGTGGGATGCAGTGCAATAAGACATAAGCCAATATAGTCAAAATGCATAATTATATAAATGGATGCATAATCTCAATATGGCATACATGATCAATGCTTATAATAAAACATACTTGTAAATCATTCATCATGCAAAATATATAAAATATACATATGTGGGAAAAGACCTTAACCGACATGAGTAAGACCAAAGCAATCTAAAACTTGGAATCCCAATGATTACCCCTCGTTTGTAAGGCGGTGGTCTACTTTCCAAGGTAAACTCTACTTTACATTATGGGAACATGACCTATTTCATATAAACCCTCCTTATGGGAATATGACCCATTTTGAAAAGGATTTCATGATAAAGTCACTAGATGGATGCACTATAATAGGAAGGGTAATAAGAATGATCCTATGTTGGCACATAGTTTGAGGAAAGGAGTATGGACCCTTGAGGATATTCCACGCCGACATTCAATCTATAGGTACTAAGTCTAATCCCACGGAATACTTGAAATAATCATACTTTAATCATAATATGAATAGCTTGCAAGAACATAAATTGAGTAGCTCATAAACATGTTTGACCTCTAGTAGTGAGCGTAACTTGAACATGAGGATAGATTATAATCATACATGAACTCTTGCTTTAACATGAATGGCTCACAAGAGGTAAAAATCTTGAAGTAGGGTTTAACTTGATACTTGTAACATCGTAGGTACTTTTAATGAATTCAATACATGCTTAAAAGCCCTTAATCATCATGAAGTCACTTGACTTGTAAATCATATAATAGATTCATCAATAATTTTAGAATGTTTGACTTGACATTTTATCAAACACTTGGTGGGTTCATGATACTAGTTCAAAACCATGCAACTCGAGAGTGAATTAAGATGAGAAAACTTCATGCAAATCGACCCACCAACATGTAGTAAAATCCTCAGATAGAGTAAATTGAAATCCATCATCATAACTCATAATATATCATAGTTTCATAGCTCAAAACATGCATAGTCTCAATAGACAAAACCAATTCATGGTATAACCTTGAAATAGATAATCACGTATAATCAATCAATATTTCATAAAACCCCAACATGATTCATGCACATAATTCATAATAACAGATACCCATAGGTAATACAACTTGAAAATATGCAATTTCTACGAAAAGAAAGATTGGGCTCCATGGGTCAAAGGACCCAATGGATAAAACCCACATACCTCAAACTTGTGCTTTCTTGAGATGAGCTTGAAGGAAACATAGAGATTGAAGTAAATCTTTGAGTTCCAAAGTAAAGCTTAAAATCCTTGAATTTAGAATGAGATATTTGGTTAAGTCTTACAGAGGTTTTTGAGAGGGTCTTGAGTGATATAGAGTTGAAAAATCGCTAAGTATGGGTAGTTTCATGTATATGTGGGCATGGGGCTATGACCCCAATGCCCTTGGGCGCATAGGAAAATTAAGAAAAAAGTTGTATTGGTCCGCATCTAATCCATGTTGCAGACCCATCGCGGAGAAAGAAATAATATTGATCCGTACCCCTGGTGGGTCGCGGCCAGGCGCGGATGCTCTCTAGAAATTGTAAAGTAGCAAAAATTATTTTTTGCTACCGGGTAATTAAATTTAAAATTTATATTTTAATATATTTTCTACTTTAATTTTGTATCGTACATGTCGGTAAACATAAGTAATTAACAAAAATATCACTTTATAATAGCATTAATGTTTAAATTTTGCTTATACTTGCAAAATTGTGAGAAACTTACCTTAATTTGAATTTTTGAACTGAAGCATGCTTCTGCTGCATTTTATTTTCACACCATTATTATTTCATTTGATTGTAAAAAATTAGACCTGTTTCAGGCAACACTTATTTAATCATATTATAAAGATAAAAGAGAGAAAAGTATGCACTTTCCATGATTTATAAATTTCGAAATGGTGCTTTTCATCTTGCATGCACTAGTATCACTGTTCCAAAAGTCAACTCTTAAACTAGTTTGCCTCAATAGTTTTCTTGGAACCGGTGGATTATCCATTGAAGCACCACATGAAGAATTTACATATATCAACTTGAAAATAAAATAAACAGAAAAATACCAATGGTGTCTAAAAGGCTCAAAAAATAGATAAATGCCAATAGAGTGCAAAATTAAGCATTATTAGTTTTTTTTAAAAAAAAGGGAAAGGCTCAAAAATTATATCAAACTTTGAAAAAACACTTATTTATGTCATCTGATGAAAGTTTGGCCCCATTTATACCATTACAAATTGAGAAAAGACTCATCCATGATATTATTTTTTAACTCTGATTTTGCAAAACCACTAAAATAACTTTTTAACACTTTTAACTTAGAGCTTTGGATCAAATATAGTCATTTTGGTCATTCTTATTCAAGAATGCCTAGAAAACAAGAAGAACGCCAAGAACTCCAAAATTTTTAACTTTTTCAAATATTCACGAAATCACCCCAAATTTCAAGAGTAGCATTCCTTTGAGCTAGATACCAAAACTCAATATGTTTTGAGCTCAAATTCAATCCAACTCAACAAAACATAGTTGAATTTTTTTCTTCAAGTGGGACTTGTTGAGTTAGGTTGAATCCAAGCTCAAAAGATATTGAGTTTTGCTATCTCGCTCAAAGAAACTCTACTCTTGAAATTTGAGGTAATTTCGTGAAGATTTGAAGAAGTTGAAAATTTTGAAGTTCTCGTTTTCTTTATGTGTTCTTGAAGAAGAAAGAGTAAAAATATATATTTGATCCAAAATTCTAATTTAAAAGTGTTAAATGTAGTTTGAGTATTTTTGTAAAACCAAAATTAAAAATAATGGCATATATGAGTCTTTTCTCAAACGGTAATGGCATAGATGAGCCAAACTTTTAACAGATGGCATAAATGAGTCTTTTCTCAAAGTTCGACGGCATATTTAGGTCTTTTTTATTTAAAAAATAACATGTCAATAATATCTATGTATTGGGAAAAAATTATATTTGTGTATCTAAAAATTAATGTAACTATAATCAGACTATATTTATATATGGAAAAAAATTGGTACAATTATTATCAAAAGAAATTATATTTGTAATACTTACTTTAGGGTTGATACTATATTCAAACACTTGTCAGAAAAAATTTGATATAAATTATATTCGAATATTTAATTTAGAATGATATAATGTGTAACTATATATATGTCTTTAAGTTTAAAACTAATATGTGAATGCATAAGAAAATTGAGAAATAAGAAGGTGAGTGGGTGTGATATAAAGGCATGTGGATATAAGTTGCTTGAGTAGTATACGTATTTTTTCATGTATAATTGTGAGAGAAAGAGATCGAGAAGAAAGGGTACACGATGCAAAGGCAATGAACCATAAGTTAAAGTTATATTCAATGTTTCTTCCATTAGCCTAGTGTTCAACATTTTACAATATTCATTTTATTTTACGCATGAATTATGAATATGCAAAAAAAAAGAATATTTTATGAAACAAAAACACATGAAAATAATATAATTACAAAACCAAGGGCAACGATGTTAGGTAAGGAAGAGTGAGGACTAAGATTAGTCCATTTTTGCAGATAGTTATACTATGCAACATTAAGAAAGAGAAAGACATTGAAATACCTTCTATTTTTTCTACCTCAGTTTCATCTTGATTTTCTCTCTTTCTTCTTCTCCATGTTATTTGTCTTAATTCTGTATTCAATAAAATGTGAACAGTATCAACTGTTAAAGAAATAATAATAGTAAAATAAAATAAAGAATGAAAAATGGAACCTACTAATCACAATGTGTCATTAAAAAATATACTCAAGCACTTGATTTTATGAAATATAGATAGACTAATTTACTTTAGTAAAATAATGATAGCTCAAATTTGGATGAACTTCGAACTCACTCAAAAAATGCAAATCACACTTGAGGTTTTATGAAAAAGAGTAGAAAAACAGAAAAATTATAGCTGAAAAATAAAAGAAAACCTCTTTGTTTATAAACAAAAGAGGAGTATGAACAAATGCTTATTGTGTCTTATCAGAAAAGCTACAATCTTTCAAAAAGAATTTCATTTCTTATTCACAAATTCTAAAACTCAGCACTTCACCCCCCTTAACCACCACATGAATGGACAGTGACTTTAAGAAAAAGGAGTACATACAATTACGATGAAAAAGTTCAGATCCTAT
>JAOTQJ010193169.1:0-21183 GCA_025642045.1 Solanum sejunctum
TGCCATTTGGTCATGGTCTATGTGTTACTGTACAACTAATATAGATTGAGTCCATCGCTTGACAACAAGCATGAAACCCCCCTCAGGTGCTTCAGAATGCCCCATATCATAATTTCTATGTATCTCAAAAGTCGTGCGTGATTTCAAAAATCTGACTTCATATTCTTGATCAGGAGAAAAAATTTAGTGTGAAATGGGTATAACTCAAATTTCAGAGGACCCATAGAAAAAAATAATTTTCATTAATATTTCTTCTCCAGTGTCTATCCGTGCCCAGGCTGTGATGCACCTGGGGCATGGACTAGTGTATTTTGTGGTCCGTGTCTGGTTTGAGTCGGGCTTGGGCATGGACCAGTGCAACATTTTCCTTGGTTTTCATACCTCTCCCAAGGGCATATGGGTCATATCTCCAAGCCCACTTAAACGTGAAATCTCTTATACTTAGTCATTTTTCATCTATAGCTCGCAAAACCCTCTCAAAAACCTCTCTAAGACTATCAATTCTCTCATTCAAATCTAAGGATTTCAAGCTCAATTTTGAAACTCAAGGACTCATTTCAAGCTCCAAGTCTACTTCAATTTCATTTCAAGGGATTCAAGGTTTCAAGTATGTGGGCCTTCATCCATGGGTCCTTTCACCCATGGAATCCAACTTTCTCTTTTTATGAAAATTGCATGTTTTCAAGTTGTATTACCTATGGGTATCTCTTATTATGAAATATGAACATAAATCATGTTGAGGTTTTACCAAGTATTGATTGATTATTCATGAATGTCTATTTCCATGTCACACCTTATCGAGGGGGTGACATGCCTCGATCACCTTGTTGAGGGGGTTACATGCCCCAGATTATTCATTGTATGATTTACCATGGAAAGTAGACCACACCTTGTCAAGGGGGTGACATGCCTCGATCACCTTGTCAAGGGGGTGACATGCCTTGATTACCTTACCAACAGGGTGTCATGCCTTGATTTTCAAGTAGCAGCTCACTTGGTCAATGTCGGTTAAGGTCTCTTGAATTATATATTATGCAAGTTGAATGTTCTACAAGCACATGTTATTATAAGCATTGATAATACATGTCATATTGAGATTATATCTATTTTCTATGTGTATGCATTTCGAATATGATGACTTATATCTTTGTTGCATTGCTTCTCGTATACTTCATACATTTAGAGATACTAAAGCATACTCTATGCCTACATGATATCACCATGTAGGAATCGGAGCTCCTTTTTATCATC
Organism: Solanum sejunctum; assembly: GCA_025642045.1. Taxonomy (NCBI): domain Eukaryota; kingdom Viridiplantae; phylum Streptophyta; class Magnoliopsida; order Solanales; family Solanaceae; genus Solanum; species Solanum sejunctum. Next base: position 1,252 of record JAOTQJ010193169.1, read on the forward strand.
CTTCTCCACATGGCTAGTTCAGTTCTCAGAGAAAGTTTTGGCAACTCCTCAATTCTGAGGATAATATCTACTTATTTCATGTTATATTGAGACTCCTTCTTATGTTGAATACTTATTATTATTAGGGTGAGCTTAGGGAATGTCTTAGCCCTTGTTGTATTATAAAGTAGAGGTGTTGTTGGATACTATGTATGTATATGCTATGAGCTTGACTCTTTTATACTTTTGTCATTATCAAAGATTTCCCTTAATCCCACTTCCCTTTTTAATTATATCACTTGTTGGTGTTTATTTTCCTTCCGTGACCAGGGATGTGTAAATGATATGCTAAGAGGCTTGTTTGGGGTCCCTTCAGGTTCCTCATTGGCCATGTCACATCTAGGCCCTAGGCATGGATCGTGACAAAGCAACAATTTTAAGTTGAATGTGTTGATATATTGCCAAAATACAACACTTTTAATGCTTAAAACTTGGAATTTTATGTGTCATTAATGTGATATTAGTGGGTTTTATGTGTTTTTGTATTTTATTTGCAGGATTCCAGGGTTGGGTTTAATTTTGAGAAGAAAATACAAAAGTTGTTGTTTTGATGAAGTACAAGACTCTTTATGGGTTGTAGAGCATTCTACACGCCGTGAAGGAGATTTTATGGACTATTCTAGTAAGGAATTGATTTTTTAAAGTTTGTTCTATGAACATGCAGATGGGTCGTGAACTATTTTATAAGTCGTAGATCATGTCTCGTGCCCTGAGGATTAGAGAACAAGGACTTTCTGAAGATTCATCAAAAGAAATCCCCTATGGGTCGTAGAACACTTTATGGGTTAAGGGAGTCATAGATCACAAGTCCAGTTTTGCAGCAATAATGTACAAGATCCTGATTAGGAATCGTGGAACACAATACGAGCCGTAAAGCTATCCATGTGGCATGCCAACCCAGCTATCCTATTTTGTTTAGGACTTCTATTCTGAGTGTTATAAATAAGTTTTTATGTTAATTTTTCATTATGTTTTCAGAGATTTGGACAATTTTGAGAGAAACAAATAGTGAGATTAAATAGAGAAAAGATTGGAGAGTTTTGAGAAACACTTGTACTTTGATTTGATCTTATAATATTGTGATTCTTATTGAAGCTTGCATTTGCTTGTGTTTAAGTCAATTGTATAAGTGCTCTATTATGTTATTCCAATTCATAAGTCTTGTATCTATACAAATCATGAGTAGCTAAATCCACAACTAGGGTTATGGAAACCATGAAGAACTAAAAAATAAAATCTGGTAAATCATAATTCTTGGAAGGTGTGCATGCATGTATTAATTAACTTTCATCGTTTTGCATGTTTTCTGATGGTTGCCAAGATTAGAATCTGCTTAGTGTTATTGACTAGACCAAGGTAGGAAGGAATAGGAAAAGAGATTAATTAACAAGATTCGATTGATGTGCTCTCTCATTTAATCAACCAAATTAGGCCAAGAGGAGGTTGTACTGAGACTAATAGTTAACGGTTAGTAATGCACACTTTGGAGATAGTCCAAGTCATATAGTAAAATTTGCCTCTTGCCTGGACCAAAGGGTTTGGTGAACTTCACTTACCATCCTGCATGCTACACACTAAAAAAGAATTAGATTATCCGGTATTGCTAAGTTAGGGAATCATGGGAACACAAAACCCTAGTTTCTCTCTATATTGGTTAAATTGTTGAGTTAGTTAGGTTTACTTTTCTAATTATTATTGTAACCCCCCTCCTTTCGGGAGATAAATTAGTTAATCACTCAAATTGCATTAATTGAATTCCCCTAAGCCTACATATTCTTTGTGGGTTCGACCCTAACCTTGATTAGGTTGTATTTCTTGACAACGACCACTTTATCCTCGAAAAGGAGGTGGAACTTGGGCAACATCAATCATTTTTTCATGTCTGCTTCAGCTTCCTTAGTAACACTTTTGACCTACTTATTGCTTCCTTCAAAGGACTTTAACATATACTAAACCTTTATTCCCCAACCTCTGTACTTATCAATTCAATATTTCCAAGGGAACTTCTTCATATGTCAAGTTTTTCTCCACAACACCAACAACTTCCAAAGGCACTATGGAGTTTGGGTCACCTATGCACTTCCTCAACATAGACACATGCAATACGGGGTGAACCAACTTTATTTCATTTGTCAACTTAAGTTCAAAAGCTACCTTACCAACCCTTTTCAACATTTTGTAAGGACCCACAATCCTTAGGCTCAATCTGCCCTTCCTGGTATGATGAACAATACCCTTCATTGGTGAGACTTTTGATTACACCTAACCAATATACCTCCTTCAAATCTCTATACATATTTTTAAAATCAAGGTGAATATTATAGGATGAGTTATGTGCCTCTTTCAAAATAAAATCCTTCAAGCCATCAACCTTTGGCACACCCAACCTACCTTGCTGCCTAAGGACACCATATCCCCCTTGGGAGAAAACCTATATTTTGCCTACCTCACTAATGCTTTCAACTCTAACAAAGTGGGGTCCAGGTACTGCTTAGATTGACCTCTTCAAACAAATAAGGGTTGGAACAATGTAGAACCACCATCCCTCTATCTTTCGTCCTCATCTAGCTTAGCTCCCAACCTAGCCAATCAATGAACTTCCTTTTTCTTTGGATTCACTTTGACTCCCTCTCCTCACACCATATCCCAATGAATCCAACTTCTTTTAATCATAAGCCTCATTTATCAAACTCAAAAAACAACTTTCCTTCCTTTAAGGTTTGCAACACTACCCTCAAAAGCCTCACAGGCTCCTCTTCACTTCGGGAATAAATCGAAATGTCATCTATGAACACCACCACAAACATACCAAGGTAGGGTTTAAAGGCCCTATTCATGAGACCCATAAATATCGTTGATGCATTAGTTAAGCCAAATGACATTGTCACATCTAGTCCAAAGAACATCTTTCTTGCTTACAAACAATATCAATGCACCCGATGGTGACTTGCTAGGCCTTATAAAGCCTTTCTCCAATAAATCCTTCAATTGGTCCTTTAAGTCATTTAACCTCGTTGGGGCCATACAATAAGGGGGGATGGGAGTAAATTGTGTATTAGGGAGAAAGTCTATACCAAAATCTATTTTCCTTTTGGGAGGAACACCAAGAAGCACATCAGAAAAACATCAAGAAATTGATTGACCACCAAAACCACTCAATAGGTTGGACATTAGACTCTACATCCCTAACCCTTACAAGATGGTAAAGGAAATTGTCATAAATTAATTTCCAGACATTAAGACAATAGATGAACCTACCTTCACCACCTGATTATGACCTTCCAACACAAGGATGCGCTCATTAGAAATTAGAACTTAACCTTGTGGTATGTAGGATCAACGAAAGCATGATATGTATGTAACCAACCCATCCCAAGAATTATATCAAACTCTACCAGGTCAAGCCTCACAAAATCATAAGGCAAGACTCTATGCAATATAGATATGGGACAACCCCTATAGACTCTTCTATTGATAATAGACTCACCAATGAGGGTAGATAACTCAAAGATTTCACACAATAATTTGGAGCACATATGAAGCGTACTATCAACTATTAGCATAATGAAAGAGAAAATGGCATCTGGATCCAAATAAACATAGAGATCGTAATAATAAAACCTTTAACATATCGGGTGAATCACTATACTGAGTCTAGGGCCTTAGAGGGGTATGGTTGAGATTGTTGATGATCAACCTTATAATTCTTAGTGACCTATGGACAATGTCTCAACTTAGGATCCTTTGCATCACACCCAAAACATGCACTCAAACTGACCAAATAATCTCCCAAATTATTTCTCCATACTTTTGGCACATAGGAGAAGCTGGACCACCAACACCCCTCGCTTTAATACTTAGGAATAGTAGCACCACCACCCTTAGCATCACCTTGTGCCTTGTGAGTTCCATGAGCACTATGTCCTAGAGAACGATCATCTTTACCTTTCCTTTGAGCATATGGACAATCAACAATCTTGTGGCCCATCTTGCCACACAAAAAGTATGCACCCATGTTTCTCAAACATGTGCCAGCATGATTCCTTCCACATTTTGGGCACCTAGGAGGATTTGGTGCACTATTACCATCGGGCTTAGTATATGGAAGTCTACCCTCAAATTGAGCCCTCCTTCTCCATTCCTTGGAGGCCATGAGATAGTCCCTCATACTATACCCAGTACCACCACTCTTGAAACAACCCTCAGTACCTGATAAATATTTTTCTTGATGCTTCTTACCACACCCTTGACAAATAGTGAAAGGGAGTGTTCCTTTTTTGTGCTTGGGTGCCAGAAGACTAGATGAAAAGGAAGCACCATCAACTCGGTCCCTTTTACCCTTCCTCTCCCTCTTTTTATCATTTGCAATCCTGAGGGCACCCGCCTGTTGGTTTAGTTGAACGATTATAACTTTGGCCCATAGCCATAGGGCATTGCGTATCTTTGGGTTAGATATTATTGAGAAGTTGATTAGCAAGCAGGGGATGGTTACCATCTTGTCCACTATTTTAACAGGCTTCAGACATATTCTAAAATATATTGTGTAGGAATCAAAAATGAACCATAGAAGATTTAGCATTATCGCACAAAATGGATCATGAAAAAGTGATTCATTTCCTAGAACGCCTCATAGTCTCCTATTCAGAGTTATGGCATGCTTCACAACCATGAAAAAGACTCTAGTCGATGAAGTATATTGGATTTCCAAGGACTATTTACAAACCTACTCCTTTGATACCAAGCTTGGCCATGCTCCAAGCCAAGGGCTTAGACGTGACACGGTGAATGAGAACTCAAAGGAATCCCAAACAAGCCTTTTAAGATGCATAGCACATCCTTGGTTTTGAAAAAGCATAAAGAGAAACAAATATATAGCACATAATTTCTAGGGGTAAACTGGGCTTTGGGCTCATGCTGCGGGAATATTGTAGGGAAAAGGATGAGCATGGATCACATAGCAAATAAATACAAGGGGCTAGTATGTTAACTCATGCTATGGGGAAATTAGGGACTTGGGACTTTCATCTCATCACCATCATCATACAACAAGCACATAAAAGAATGGGGATAAAGGGAAATCTCTAATAACAATAGCATAACGAGTCGAATTCAATAGTACATAGCCATTATAACATCCAACAACACCTCTAATCATGAATAGAATGGCGCCCAAAACATCTACCAGGCTCACCCTCACAAGATAGTATCCAAAAGTAGGTAAGTCTAAGTAATAGCATGATAGTGAATGGTTGTCATCCCCAAAAATGGAGGACCTACCAATAGTAATTCTTTATCCGAACTGACTAGCCACATGGAGGAGGAAGATAGAAAGGAGCTATGGTTCCTACATGGTGAGATTATCTAATCAAAAAGTTTGTGTTAGTAGTTGGAAGGTACTAAATATGTGGGATGCAAATGCAATAAAGAACATAAGCCATAATTAGATAATATGCATAATCATAATCAATTGAATATAAGCTCAATATGAAATAAATATTTAATTCCTTTGTCAAAACATGTATGAGGATTGCCAAATCACAAAAACATATCATACATAGATGGGAAAGGATCATAATCAACAAAGAAGACCAAGTGAGCTACTACTTGAAATTCAGGTGTTCACTCCACACCGAATAAAGGAGTGGTCTACTTTGCCAAGGTAGACCATCAACTCACCTTACGATATAACCTTTTTGGAGAGTGTTAGAATAGTCCTACCTTATGACATAGCCTTTTTAGTAGGTAAAATAAGATGTGCTTACCTTACAATACAATCTTTTTAGGAGGAGTTAAGAGATGTACTTACCTTATGATACAATCTTTGTAATAGGAGTTAAGACCTGTCCTTACCTTACGATACAATTTTTTTGGTAGGAGTTAAGAGATTTTCTTACCTTACGTTACAATGTTTTTGGAAGGACTTACAAAATATCCTATGGTGGCACATATTTAAGGGACAATGGCTACCAATCAAGGTTCTCTCAGTGCTAGGTCAACAATCCCAAGAAATACTCAATTTATATACATAGGTATATTATATAAAGCTTCATATTTCATAGTAGTATCATAAGAGTAGCTCTTCAGACCATTACATCATAATATCAAAGAAAAGGGATCCAGATTGTTTATAGCATCCAAAACATTCTCATGAGCTCACATCATGCATATTAGCCTTTCAACATATACAATATTTATAATTCACGTGTCTTACAATAAGACTTTTGTTAACATAGAATCTTGTCAAATACTTTAGTCAAAATGTAGTGAGTAATATACACATAAGCTTGAGATCATATTATTCACTAATATAGAACATGAGAGGAGTAAGATCAATTTATTTTAAATTCATTCAAATCAAACCACCATCATTGTAATAAAACCAACATTTTGGGTATCATGAAATCCAAGTAAAATGTAAGATCAATTTATTTTAAATTCATTCAAATCAAACTACCATCATTGTAATAAAACCAACATTTTGGGTATCATGAAATCCAAGTAAAATCCACAAGTTCTTTTGTAACTTTTCATAGCATCATAGAGTACATAACTTTAATATCACAAATTCTACCACAATGTCAAAATCCAATGGTATTTAAGCATAATAAAATCACTACTAGAACAATTCAAATAAAAATCTTGTGCACAATGCATAATAAGAATTACCCATAAAGTATTCAACCTTAAAATTATGGACTTTGATAAAGATAGAAGGATTGGATTCATGGGTGTATGGATCCCCATGAATAAATCTCACATACGTTATCAACTTAATAAAGAGAAAATCTAATTTGGAAGTGAACAAACCAAAACCCTAGCTTGTTTCCTTCTCCTTGAAAGCTTGAAGAGTTGGAAGTGTTTTGAGAGGATTTAGGACTTAGGACTTATGGTATTTTTTAGAATGAGACAAATGAGAGAGATTAAGATTATAAGGGCTGATAAGAAGACTCTTGAGGGTCAAAAGGACCTTGCATTGGTCTGAGGGTATGAGTAAAGGACAAAAATATGCTTTTTAAAATTAGGCGAATAGTTTCCACAAAAGTCTATTTATGGGTCGTAAGTAAATCCACGATCTGTAGAGTGATTCATAAGAACTGACAGCCTAATAGTGTGTATTTTGAGAGGATTTCTTTTATCTTAAGTCTGAACTTCAGATAGCCAATTAATGAACTATATAGTAGAATAAAGCAATTAAGTAAATAAGTAGGAAAGTAAAGTGTGTAAAAAGAAAATTCAACACCAATTGTTTTTATACTGGTTCAAATTCAATGTGAATTCTAGGTCTAGTCCTCTTGAGTTGCAAGGAGTATCTCTTTAAGTCTTTAATGGAGTAATGGTTACCAAAAACTAAACTTAAGACTAACACTCAGACTTTTCTTCTCTTTTTTTTTTGTTTTTCTTTTTCTCTTGATACAAACATCTCTTTCAAATTCTTTTTTCATTTCTCTCTCTTTTTCTTTCACAATATCAAAACTAAAGATTACAATGATTTTCTAAAGATGAAAAGTAGTGAAGAAAGGCTTGAAATGCAGTACGCTTGTATGCTTTATGAGATATTTGGATGCCTCCTGATATTGAAGAGATGGCATCCTAAGGGATTTGCTCCTTGGATTGAGATAGTGATGAATCCTCTTTCCAAGAATAAGGGTAAAGCAAAGGAAAGGTGATCTTCTTCTAATATTCCCATTCTTCTCAATAGTATAGACTCTTCTTGCAGTCTTCCAAATTCTTGTCAATCGTGTTGATCCTTCCTGATTGACAATCTTCCTGATTGACAATCTTCTTGATTATGGGCAATGGGAAGATTTATCTTGATTTGAAAATATCTTTATTGACCTCTTCTATATCTTTTCCTTTTTCTTCTTTTAATTTTCCTTGATTGACTTCATCAGATTTAGGATTGACTCCTAGATTTGAGTTTTACTTTTTTCTTTGATTTGCTTTCCATCCAAGCTATTTCCTTTTGTGTTTTTCCTTAAAATAGTCATCATTCAAAATAAATTAGCACTAACAATTTTCAATTTTTGATAATGATGAAATTTGATTATGTAGTTAACTTCCCTGAAGATATTGACTGCTTAAGTTACTCCCCCTAAATAGTTACCTAGTAGTTGACTGGTTGCTTTCATTGCTCTCCCTGAGTTGATACTTGCTAGTTGACTTACCATCAAAACACCAAAAGAAAATAGCAGAGGAAAAAGCAGCATACCAAAATAGCAGGCACAGTAATAATGCAACTACTACATAATTTAATATATCTCCACTTTTTGACATCAGCAAAAAGGAGAAATGTACTAATAACATAGGCTAGGCATAGTGCCTTTAGCAATAATCATAAACATACAACTACTACTTAACCACGAGGCCTAAGAAAATACATCAAGGTGTTCACAATAGAGGTCTTCAAGCTTTCGAACAAGGCTGTCAGAGAAGTTGAAAGTTCATCTGAACTAGTTTGAACCTTTTGAGAAAATTTAGTAGCTTCTTTGATGACTTTGTCCAGCTCCAGACGGATCTTAGCAACATTAGTACCCATTTCCTTAGTGAGGGGGCAAATTTTTTAAATAGAGTCAGCAACAGAGTCAAATTTGCAGTGACTTGAGAGAAGAAGATCCTGAAGACTTCAAACTTTTCGTACATCTTAGAGATTTTAGATAGAAGTTCTTCAAGAAGCTTGGAGTCTAAAGGGGGGGAGGAGTAGGGGTAGGAGGAGATGGTTTAGAAGGAGAAGCAGGGCCAATAGTATCAAACTTGAGAACCCAAGAGTCATTTGATAGAACATACCTCATACTTTGGAAAGCCCTAGAATTGTAACACTGCTTGACAGCAACAGAAGGGATATTAGTAAGGCAGAAAGAGTTGGCTTCCAGGATATGAGATATAATCATCCTATAAGGAAGACTAGGGGATCAATAGAGGATTCAATCAAGTAGTTGAGAATAAAGGTGGAAAGCTTGAACCTTTTCTTAGAAAGAAGACAATAGGTGTAGAAAGTATTTCGAATAGATAGAGAGTAGAAAGAACCCGCTCTTGGGAGAAGAGTGGTAGTAACAATATACACAATGTCACGAGCTTCAAATGAGACATCTTTAGGTCCAAGGGTTAAGGGACAATGTCCAAAGGGGTTGAAAGAGAGTGCCATTTTGGCTTCTCCAAAGGTCACACCAAATTCAGAGGGCCAAGAGTTTTTAATGGGGTCAGAAAAATCAGTGCAATTGATTTCAAGGATCTCATCAAGAATATCACAGTCCAAAAAGATTCTCTTACATAGAACCAGGGTTTCCACTTCACCGATCTTTGAAAAACTAAGGTTGGTGTAGAATAATCAGACCAGTGGTTCATAAACCACTTTGGGAGAGGAAGAAAAAACTTTAACCTAACCTTGATATTCGAAAACCTCTTTAATAGGATAGTGAAAAGCCGAAAGAAGGTCAAGGTCCTCAATATGGCCATGCATGATGGTCTTAGTCCTCAAGGATTGAAAGAGGATTTCATTGGAGGAGTACCAAAAAAAATAGTTTTCAGGTCCAGAGATTTTTAAAATCAAAGCGCAATTTCTTTTTCTTATCATTGGAGAGATGAACAGGCATTGGACGTTTAAGAGATGATATTAGAGGGGAATTGGAAGACGGAGGAGATGAAGGGGTGGAAGAGTTTTCAGAGTCAATGGGAACTGGGAATTGGCAATGCTCTTCTCTTTGATCCTTGAGCTCTTATGAGAAGGCATGGTAAATTTCAGAAGAGGAGAGAGAGTGCGTAAGAAGAAGTAAAGAAGGGTTTTTAAGAGACAAAATAAGGGAAGAGGAAGAATAAAAAGGATAAAGTTGAAACAAAGGGATATGAAAGGAAGGTCTCACAACCCAAGCCTAGGGCGTAGATGTGACACGGCGAATGGGGAACCCGAAGGAATCCCAAACAAGCCTCTTAACTTGTCATTACACATAATTGATCGCGGAAGAATATAAAACATCAAGGAACATAAATAGGGCAAGGGGCGAAGGGAAAAACTTGCACAATAACATAATCAAGAGATAAGAGTCAAGCTCATTTCATAAATACATAACATGTCCAACAACCACCTCCACTATATAGATAAGAGCGGGGGCCAAGACAAAGCAATCGGGCTCACCCTCATAGTCAAATAAAATATAAAAAAGAGTGTCTCAATACATAACAAGAGAGAGTATAGACTAAGGTCCCCGAAGTGGAGGACTCGCCAACTAGCTTGAATAGCACTGAATTAGCCACATAAGGAGGATAATCAACTTGGGCTCTGATTCCTACATGGTGATATCATATAGGAAAGAGTATGCATTAGTACGTTTGAATATACTAAGGATATAGGATGAAATGCAATAATAGATAGACATTATAATCAAAATGCATAATATTAAACAATAGGCATAATATAACAATATGTCATTATTTTCAATGCTTAAGTAAAACATATTTAAGTAACTCATGCTCATATAGGATATCATATATGAAGAAGAGACAAAGCTAGATTTTCAAAGTACAAACCCCTTGGTAGGTTAGTGATGATAGCACTCATCACCCTAGTGTGTGAGGTGCAAACCCCTCATCAAGGTTAGTGATGATAGCACCCATCACCCTAGTATGTGAGGTACAAACCCCTTATCAAGACTAGTGATGATAGCACCCATCACCCTAGTGTGTGAGGTACAAACCCCTCATCTAGGTTAGTAATGATAGCACCTGTCACCCTAGTGGTTCAGATGTTAACCCCTCAACTAGGTCACCCAGATCAGTCATGGTCTAATGAAATACTTTATATAGAATATATCATACACATAAGCTCATTTCATCATCATATAGTCAATCATATCATATCTTATGCTTTGGACCTTCAACTCCTCAAGAAACCACATCCGGACATTTTATTAAATACTTAGAGGTGTGTAATGGTATTATAAAATCATGCAATTTGAAGATGAACTCATGCAAGAAAATTCATTTTAAAACCATCATTCAACACCTCACAACACCCTAAGCAATATACATAAAAACTTCTTTTCAAATCTTACAATAGACCCAAAATTTATAGCTCAAAATATAGCAAAATAGTCATAATTTTACATAGCTTTAACATAGTGAGCAGTGAATTTCATAATAATCAAGACCCACTTGTAAATCAACTTTAAATCATGCAATTTGAGTAAAAAGAGGCTTGGGTATCATGGGTGAAAGGAACCCATAAAATAAACCCAGATACCTTGGCTTAGAGATGAACTTGGTGAAGATTGGAGATGGAGACTTGAAGCTTGAAGAAGAACCTTAAAGGAGAACCTTAGCTTGGGATGAGGGTTGGGACTTGAGTTTGGGGAGTGAAAATATGACTAAGTGTTTGAGTGAGTATTGAGAAATGTGTAGGATGATATGAGGGTGAAATTAGGTTAAGTACAGGTAAAAAAATATTTGGGAATGCTTAGACCCATGACTTAGAAGTCTTGGACCGAACTAAAAAAAATAGTCCCCAAAATATGGGACTCGTCGCGAGGGCAATGCAGAAACCCCACTAGAATTTGCGTTCTTGGAATTTCATAATTGCTGATCTTTCGCTCTTAAGCTAACTCTGTTTCACCAAATTTGGACCCCCTGAATAAGAATATGAAGTCGAATTTTTGGAATAGCAAATACATTTTGAGATATATAGAATTTAAAATTTTGGACATTCTGAGGCACATTTTCGAATTTTTTTTTTTTGGGAGGGGGGGGGGCATTTCAGAAAGGGCGTGTGTCACATGAAAAGAAAGATGCAAAAACCCAAACGCTAGCCATCAAATTAAGTGCACCACATATAATGAAGTATCAGAAATTATGCAGAAAAAGAAACAGAATTAATTTCAAATTAAATGCATCTAATAATTATCGGAGAAGAGTCAAAAAAAATTAAATAGTTAATATATCAAAAAATAACCAACACAAAATTAGACCAGTTTGGAAATAATATTTATTAGATTTCTGAGATAGCAAAATCTTTCTTCAAGAAGAAGTTTCATAAAAATGTCTGCCAATTAATTTTTTGTATTAATAAAAGCAATTTCAATATTTCCATTTAAAACATAATCTCTAATAAAATGGTGCTTGATATCAATGTGATTAGCCCTAGAATGATGAACAGGATTTTTGGTCAAATAAATAGCACTTGAATTATCACACAGCAATCTAGCAGGCTTAACACTTATATCAAAATCAGTTAATTGATGAATTATCCACAAAATCTGAGCACAGCACAAACCAATGGATACATATTCAGCCTCAGTGATTGAAATAGAGACTTAATTTTGTTTCTTATTATTCCAAGAGACCAAACAATTTCCAAGAAATTGGCAGGAGCCGCTAGTGCTTTTCTGGTCCACCTTATCACCTGCATAATCTACATCAGAAAACCCAAAAAGATCAAGTGCAAGGGATCTTTCATACCATATTCCAAATGAAATGGTTCCGACTATGTAACTAATTATTCTTTTGACAATAGTTAAATGAGATTCTTTAGGAGCAGATTAGAATCTAGCACATTTACACACACTAAACATAATGTCTGGATGACTTGTAGTGAGATAAGTAGATATCCAATCATACCTATATATTTTGATTTATCAGCACTCTTACCATTAGCATCAAGATCCAGGTTGCAGGAGGAAATCATGGGAGTGCTAATGGATTTAGCGTTTTCCATACTAAATTTTTGTACAAGTTCCAACATGCATACTAAATTTTTGTACAAGTTCCAAAATATACTTGCTTTGGCAAATTAATATCCCTTGATCAGTTTGAAATATTTGAAGTCCCAAAAAGAATGTTAACTCACCCATCATACTCATTTCGAATTCACTTTGCATAAGGTTGGCAAAGTCCTTGCACAGATCAGGGTTAGCACTTTCAAAAATAATATCATCAATATAAATTTGAATAATAATGTTGTCCGAGGAAGATTTTTTGATAAATATAAGTAGTGTCAATGCTTCCTCGTGAAAAACCATAGGATAGGAGAAATTTTCTTAGGTGCTCATGCCAAGATCTGGGAGACTGCTTGAGTCCACAGAGAGCTTTTGATAACTTAAACACATGGTAAGAAAAATCTGGATTTACAAACCTGGGGGCTATTTTACAAAAACTTCTTCTTCAATAAATTCATTTAGAAAAGCGCTTTTAACATCCATTTGAAAAAGTTTAAAACTTTTAAAAGCAGCATAAGCAAGAAGAATTTGAATAGACTCTAACCTTGCTATAGTGGTAAAACTTTCATCATAGTCGACTCCTTCTTACTGAGAGTAACCTTGAGCTACAAGTATTGCTTTATTTCTAGTTACTTTTTCAGCCTCGTTTTAGCTTGTTCCTAAACACCCATTTTGTTTCAATGACAATAACATTTCCATGTTTGGGGACCAAGGTCTAGACCTGATTCTTTTCAAATTGATCCAGCTCCTCCTTCATTGCATTTACCTAATTATAATCTTTCAAAGCTTCTTCTACCTTTTTAGGTTCAAATTAGGATATAAGAGCGATGTTAGCACTTCTTTTGATGGATGCCCTTATTCTCATTCCATCACTGACATCACCAATAATAAACTTACTGAGGTATTCAGGCTCACTTCTCCATTCATTGGGAACAGTTTCAACTACTAGTTATCTATCTTCAACAGTAGTCGAGTGATCTTTGTCAACAAATACTTTGGAAATTGTTTTATCACTATTGGTGGCATCTTCATCATTAGAACTATACCTTTTCTCAAAGTAGGGTTAGATTCATCAAAAATAACATGTATGGATTCTTCTACAGTGGAAGTAGGCTTGTTAAAATTTGATATGCTCTACTAGTGGTAGAATAACCAAAAAGATACCTTTGTCGCTGCGAGGGTCGAATTTACCTAGATTATCCTTACCGTTATTATGAATAAAACATTTGCAGCCAAAGGGATGAAAGTAGATAATATTTAATTTCTTTTCATTCCATAGTTCATGTGCTTCTTAAGAATGGGTCTGATTAAACACTTGTTAAGAATATGATAAGTTATACTTACCTCTTCTGCATAAAAGTGGTGAGGAAGAGAGTGTTCACATATCATGGTTCTAGCCATGTCTTGAAAAGATCTGTTCATCCTTTCAACGACACCATTTTGTTGAGGAGAGCGAGGAGCAAAAAAATTGTGGGAGTACCCTTCTTCATTACAGAAGTTTTCAAAGGCTCTGCTTTCGAATTCTTCTCTATGATCACTTCTTTTTCCATCAATACTAGCAGTTCTAGTTGGTCCTAACAGATCCATATGAAGAAGTTGAAGAAGTTTTATAGTAGAGACACTATCCTTTGATTGAAAGGAGTTTCTTGTTTGCTTTTCCATTTGACAAGCATCACAGATGTGTTCCTTTATATAATCTAGTTTTGGCAGTCCAATTACCAAATCCAGTCTTGCCAATTTCTCAATTAATCTCATGTTGGCATAGCCTAACTTTTTGTGCCAAATTCATGGATCCTTAGAAATGGATGCGAGACAAATGTGATTTGTGGATCCTTTCACTGAGTCGACAATGTGTACATTCTTGTCCCTGCTTTAGGAAGAATTTCCTTTCCTGATGTATCCTCAATATTATACATCCAGTTTTCCTGAATCTTACCTCTAAATAAGCATCACATAGTTAACTGATGCTTAGCAGATTGTACCTTAGATCCTTCACAAGATAAACATTAGTAATATCACAAGATTCATTAAAAGAGATGGTACCAATACCAATAACATTTCCAGTCAAATTATCTCCAAATCTAATTTTTTTCACCATTAAAATCAGCAATAAATTTGAAAAAAAGGTTATTGCCTATCATGTGATTTGAACATCTGCTATCAAGATACTGTTTACCTTTTGATTTCGCGTGGAGTTCCTGCAAAACAGAATTACTTATTTTTAGGTACCCAATGTGTTTAGGGGCCTTTTCTGTTAGAGGTGTGTTTGATCCTCTAGACCATGTTAGTTGGTTTAGAAAAGCGAAACCTGTATCTAGAATAAGAGTGACCAGGTTTACCCCAATAATAGCAAGAGCTTTTACCAGTTTCATTAGATCCAGACAAACTAAAATATTCATTTTGAGAGTAAGTTGGTTGGTTTGATTCAGTTGACTTGATCTCTTTATTAGGGCTGGTAAATTTACAAATATTTTTTAAAAGATTTTTTAATTCAAAATTTTCTTCATCAAAAAGATCTCTTTCAACAACACAAACTTCAAGTTTGATTTCCAAAGCTTTTTTTTTTATCTTGAATAGCTCTAAGATTCTCAAAGAATCTTTTTAGATCTGTAATGGTCTGGTCTAGTAATGCTCTTAATTTATGATAGTTTTTGCAAAAATCAAATTTTACCTGGCCGGATTCACAAATGGTCATGAAGCACACATTTTCAAATTTATCTTAATCATATTCAGATGTGTCTTCATCACTCCAACTGCTAAGTGCTTTATTTCTTCCATATCCTTGAGTATATCTTCTTTTGACTTCTAGATATTCACTTGTAATGTATCCAAACTCTCTGCATTCATAGCACCTGCCATTATTTCTATTATGGTTAGTAATTTATTTATTTCTGGAGTTATTTGGCTTATCTTCTTTGGTTTATATTGCGTCTGAAAGTTTCCATGACTGATCTTGTGATTAATGCGATTTCATCCTCATTGAATTCATCTTATTCTTCTTGATTGTCATCTGTGGCTGTGAAGGCAACAGATTTCTTTTTCTCATTTTCTTTGCCCTTCTTGTTTAGGTGAGTTTTCTCAAAATCAGTAAGATCTCCTAGAACCTCATCATAGGTTAGATTCTTCAAATCCATGCTTTCTAGTGCAATGACCTTGGAATGTCATTAAGGAGGTAGACTTCTTAGGACTCTCCTTATGTGCTCTATTAAAGCATATTCCTTTTTTGCAGCTTTGAGTTCTCCAATGATCTTGCTCAGTCGTGTAAACATACACTCAACGGATTCTCCTTCTTACATTTGGAATAGTTCATACTCATAGACAAGGAGACTGACAATAGTTTCTTTTACTTTGTCAATTCCTTCATAGGTGACTTCCAATTTGTCCCACATTTCTTTAGCAGTTTCGCAGCTGGAGATTTTCTCATAGTCTTCACCACTGATTGCATTGTATAGAACATTCTTAGCCTTTAAATTATCTTGATGATTACTATCTATTCATCAATGTAATTTTTCAGACTAGGAGTGATAGAGTTCTGACTTCCTTCATAGCTTGATGAATTTCCATTTGCAGGTTTTAGTAGCAAGGATAGGAATATCTCTAAGTTTGATGACCCTCCAAACCTTAACATCATAGGACTTGATAAAGGTCTCCATCCTGATTTTTTAGTGTGAGAAATGCTTTCCATTGAAATAGGGAGGTCTGGTTTGAGAAATTTCCTCTTGAAATAGTGCTCCAATAGTTTGATTTTGATTTGTCATGATATTTTTCTCACCTGTGATTTGACAAAAATAATTAGTGAGACCAGATTCTAATATCAATTGAAAGTACAAGAAGGGGGTGAACTAAATTTTTTTCATTTTTCTTTTATCTTAAGTCTGAACTTCAGATAGTTAACTAATGAACCGGGTAGTCCACTAAAGCAATTAAGTAAATAAGCAAGAAAGTAAAGTGTATAAAAAGAAAAGTTAACACTAGATATTTTTATACTAGTTCAAATTCAAAATGAATCCTAGGTCCAGTCCCATTGACTTGAAAGGGATATCTCTTCAAGCCTTTAATGGAGTAATGGTTACAAGAAACTAAACTTAAGACAAACATTCAAATTTTTCTTCTCTTTTTTTTCTTTTTTTATTTTTTTTCTTTTGATACAGACCTCTTCAAATTTTTTCATCTTTTCTCTCTCTTTTTCTTTCATAGTAATAAAATTAAAGATTATAATGATTTTCTAAAGATGAAGAGTATTGAAGAAAGGCCTGAATGTAGTAGGTTTATATGCTTCATGAGATATCCAGTATATTGAAGAAATGGCATCCCAATAGATTTGATTCTTGAATTGAGGCAGTGATAAATCCTCTTTGCAAGAATAAGCCTAAGGTAAAGGAAAGGTGATATTCTTCCAATCTTCCGAATTCTTCTCAATCATGTAGATCTTTTTTGCAATCTATCTTATTCTTTTCAATCGTGTAGATCCTTCTTGATTGATAATCTTTATGATTCTTGAAAATGGGTTAGATTTTTCTTGATTGGAAAAGATCTTTGATTGATCTCTTTTATATTTTTTTCCTTTTTCTTCTTTTAATTTTCCTTGATTAACTTCATCATATTTAGGATTGAGTCCTAGATTTGAGTTTTCATTTTTGCTTTGATTTGTTTTCCATCCAGGTTGTTTCATTTTTTGTGTTTTTCTGAAAATAGTCATCATTCAAAATAGATTAGCACTAACAAATGCTTCACTAAAATAAGCATAACGCTTCGGTCCGAACTCCCAATGAGGTAAAACCTGTTGCGTTTGAATAATTTAAAAAACTTTCATTTGGTGGGTCTTACAACATCTAATTCATTATGCATTAAGAGATATTATCATTTAAAGTAGACACATATATGAACTCATGCTAGATCTTAAGCAATTGGAATCGTTTGCACTTGACCTGATGAAAGAGGGGCTTGGAATTACATGAGGGGTTATGAAGGGGATAGATGAGATTGTTATGAGAATAGGAAAGCTAGGAACTGGCCCTTATAAAAATTTATTGGACAGGACCACGAGACTCTGTTTACGGACTGTAGTCCATTCTACAAGATGTAGATAGGGGTTTCGTCTGATAGCTTTTCAGACTTTCAGAAACCCTTCTCTGATTTACATTCCACGACATGATCTACGGCTAGTAAAAGATCTTATGGGTCATCTGATGAGTCTTAGATTAAATCTCTGAAAGATCTCATTTTCACCAAGTCGAACCAACTTACGGGTCGTACAACGATTTACGGCTCGTATAACCCCTTATAGAAGCTGACAGTTCTAAAAATTTCCAAAGCTTATTTTCTTGCATTTTTCATACTTCTCATAGGTGGGGCCTTATATTCCCCATAGTTGGAGTCCTATTAACCCTTTGGATAATGGAAATTCCTCTCCCCTTTTTGTCCGCATAGCTTGAATCCAAAGCCTCGAATCCCCTTAGTTTGAATTGTGTGATGCTTGATTACGTTTTTGCAATCAAAGATGTGCTTATATATGCTATAAGGCTTATTTGGGCTACTTTCAGGTTCTTCATTCTCTGTGTCACATCTAGGCCCCTAAGTTTTTGTAATAGGTAGAGGCTTGCAAGCTTTGGATTGCATAAATGTGCATTTTTGGCTGTGTTGCCTTATTGCATTTCCCTTGTAGCAGATTGACATTTTGCTCTTGATTATATATGATTTAACGTGTTCGATTTTTTTTTTAGATATCATGGTGATTTCGGTAGCCTAAATTCAAGATTCTAGCATCTTAAATTAGTATTATTTTTTCTATAGATATCAAAGTGGCTTTGACAGCCCATATAGAATTTTGTTTCTATTCTATGTGAATTATTGAGATTAATTGAGTTTATTGCAGGTTTTGTTTATACGGGCCTTGCTGGCCGACGGTTTATTTTTAAGATGAGATATACTTATTTATTTTCTTGATCTTATAGATGGTATTACGTTGGTAGCGTAGTTCTCCTGGAAGGGTCGACTCAGAGTCAAGTGTTGTACTAGGTGTCAATTGCATTCCTAAGTTGGGGTGTGGCATTTATTCAGAGTTTTCACCTCATGATCACTGTTGATTTGCTCTAGGGTACCATTTGTGTCCTCCTCTTCCTTTATTGCACTGTTTTTCCCTTTAATCTATTCTTTTGTTTTTGTTCCTTGAAGTTGTCTTAATCTATTTGCTTCACTTTTTACTTTGATCAATCTTAGACTCTCCCCATTGTGTTGTTCTTATTTTGTTTTTCCTTTATTGCTTCTTGAGTTTTTTGACTGGTTCATTTTATTTTTTTTTTCTTTTTGTCATCTTGTTTCTCCTTTTCTTCTTTCTCTTTAAGCTAAAGCTTTGAATGAATTGCAAAACAATCGTGTTTCTAGTATCCCTATAATTTGAAGTATTTTTGACATAATCACAATTGATCTCAATTCGCTTTTCTACCATTTCTCATGTCTTTTGCTTCCTCATGCAATCATTCTTGGAAACTCCCTCAGAAGATCCATCCCCCCTTAATTCTAGCACAGTGAGGTCTTTTTTGATTATGCATTGTCATATTCATTTGTCAAAGCTTTTCTATAGGTGAGACTTTAGAAAGATAATTTTTTAATTAATAGTTGGGAGGTAGTATGAGAATGATATCTGTGCATTGTTTTTCTTCTAAATCAAAAAGAGGATCACATTTCAAAATGCACGTTCGGTAGTACTAGTTTTTCCATGTGAGGTAGAAAGCAGATTTTGACATAATATTCTAAAATTACGACCTAAATTAGAATATATCTATCGCTAAAAAACACTATATTGCATTCTTTTTTCGATTCAGACTGTTCAGGTTTTCATTAACAATCATCAGGGCACCTAGGGTGCGTTTGGTACGGAGGAAAATATTTTTCTTGATTTCTAATTTATTTTCTCATATTTGGTTGGTGAGTGAAAAATATTTTTTATTATTTGATTAATAAATAAAACTATTTTTTAGAACAAAACTTCTATTTTTGTTTGGAAGAGAGTTGAAAAAATTTGTAGGAACATAATTTCGGACATGAAAATATTTTCATAATTTAAAATATTTTCAAAAATAAATATTTAAATTCTTTGGAGGGTGGGAGTGGGCGACTAGGGATGGGATGGTGTAAAAAAATTAAAATTTTCAAAACTCAATTTTTTTTAAAAAAAAAAAAATTTAATATT